>JAOXNN020000037.1:4014256-4061072 GCA_028571205.2 Hydropsyche betteni | reverse complement strand
TTTCCCCAACTTCTTAAACTTGATCTTCATCTTCATTGCGCTTTGTTGCCCAATCATATTTTTCTGACTTTTTTTTTTAATCTTTCTGATCTATGGAAAACGGGGACAAATATCCTTCTATCGGGGACTCGGGGACACAAGCCTCAAATCGGGGACATGTCCCCGAAAACGGGGACGTATGGCAACCCTAATCAAATACCTTGCTGTATTCAACAATTTTATCAAATCCCATTGAAAAAATTCAGCAATCGTGGTACAGGTAATGTTAATTATTTGTCGCACAATGTGTACGATGCATTTATAAATTTAATGGGCAGAGAAGTAAAAAATGTCTAATTTCTGAAGTTTTTAAAGCAACTAGTATAGGCCCGATGTTAATAACATCGGCTGTGAATTAATAACCATACTATTACGTAATAAAATAAAACTAAATGTATCTATGCAAAATTATTTTATAACCGTGCCCTTGCGAAATGCCTCCAGAATATAAGATTGTAGCCGTTATTATAATGACCATAAAGACTAAATTTGGAGCTTGCGATTCTATAGAACAGGCTAGAATGGTGTAAATATAACATCAGCTGCCCGTTACCCATACTTGATTTGAATATTTAATATTTAATTAATAAAATCAAAATAGTTCATTTTTTACTGTCACAAGACGTCATATAGGCAAAGCCAGTAGTCAGTAGGTAATAAGCATATCATATTATAGACGTTAGGTTTAAACACATAAAGACCATATTAGCGAAAAAGTCGCGAGCATCATTCGAACGACAAACGAATGAACAAACACATGAACCAACACATACGCGGACACACACAAATCCGTGATTATGTATAGGGAATTTGTTTTTCAATTATTAGTCCTGGGAATAAACACAAAATAATTCCTATTTGAGAAAAAACCGTGTACAATGGAATTTTGGTATGAATATTTTAATTGTAATTCTTAAACACGGCTCCCACTAGGGGAGGGGGGGATTTGCAAAGCTCTACCCCTAGACCCGAGATTATGAAAGAGCCCGATATGGATCAATTTTATAAAAAAATGCCAAGTTTTAAAATTGCGGAATAAATAAAAAATCAAAAAATGAGGGGGGGGGCTAAAATTACATTGTGCCTGGGGCCTCTAACGTGCTCAATCTGCCACTGAATATTAGAACCAAGACTTACGTTTCTATTTTAGTCATTCATTGAAAATTTAAATAGTAATCATTGATGACCTGCCAAGATAAATTACTATTCATCTAGAAGAAATATTTAAAAAGAAATATAGATATTCAACTATTTATTAAAAATTTTAATAAGAACAAATTTGTTATAAATAAATCAATAATCAGTGCATTGTTTTCCAAAGTGCATATTAAAAAATACTAAAATTGGATTTCTACCATAAAAAATATTATTTCACAATTTCTGGGGCATACTAATGTGCATATATTTTATCACAAGATTTGGTATTAGTTTATAAAATACATATTAAAAAAAAATTCTTTATTGAATACTTCTGAACATATATACTCATTGAATGCAGCATTTAAAAGCGAGATTTTTCTAGAGACTGCAGTAGTTGGCTAATTTTACCATAAGTGTTCCAACTATTTCAGAAAACATTTTATACATTCCCATTTCCTATTTTGAAAATATGATAAATTTATTAAATCTAACAAAAAAGGATATAATTAAGTTTTTAGATTCTTTTGATATTGTGATAACCGACTGCAATGGTAAAATTTTTTGTAATATTAAAAAGTAATCATCTTTTAAATCATTCTATATTTTTATTCACATATTTTTCAAGGAGTTTTATGGGACAGTGAACCTTTTCCTGCAGTGAAAGAAACTCTTTGTTCGTTGAAAAAAATGGGCAAGAAAATTCATTTTGTCACCAACAATAGTTGTCAACCATTGTATATTCACCAGTTTGAAGAAATAGGGATTGATTTAGATCATGTAATATATTATATATAACACACACACACACACACATTATATTATAGATTATTAAAAATAATTTAATTGTGATTTTTTTATATATTTTTTAATACAATTTTTGTTATTTTTAGAAAGATCTAATTCATCCTACAATTTCATTGATAAATTATTTACAAGAAATGAAATTTAATAAGAAACTATTTTGTATATCTAATTATATTATTCTTGATTTATTAGATAAAGCAAATATAAACTATTGCACATTGGTATTTACATTTGTTATATTTATGAACAATTACAAACAATTGTGCATATTTTTGAAAAAAAATGTACAATACTCAAATTTTAGCCAGATAGCTGTGAGGAAAAATTATCTCAGTTACTTAACCATGTTAATGATGACTTAAATATTGGAGCTGTGTATGTCGACATGGATATCAATATAAATTATATGAAAATTCTGAAAGCATTGAATCTTTTGAAAAGAAGTGATGTATTATTTTTAGTAGGAGCACAAGATATTACAATACCTCTTTCTTCTGAATCGTATTTAATAGGTCAGTATTACTATAGAAGATTATTTTTATTATTATCCAGCTTGAATAACAGTCACTCCAGGAAAGAGGCTTTCTAATATTCTACTGAAACCATAATATACTGAAGTCATAACTACAATATTTGCATGTAATTTATGTACATTTACAGGTCCTGGTATTTTTCAAAATATCTTATCTGATCTTTCAGGAAGAAAACCATATGTTTTAGGAAAACCTAGCGAATATCTAAAAAGTATAGTTTTTCGTCAATTTAAAATTACTTCTCCTAGCAGAGTATTATTTGTTGGTGACACGTTAGTTAACTTATTTCTTTAATCAATCAATTTATTACAAATTATGTTGATCAACATTCTCACATTGGTGTATAATTTTTAGAATAGAAACTGATATGGCTTTCGGGAAAATATGCGGTTTTCAAAATCTTCTTGTTTCTGGCAGTTCTACATCGAAAAAAATTGAAAACGATAAAGAATCTTTTTATTATTTACCATTTTTCGGAGATATGAATAAAATACTTAAGCATTTAGAGTTGTAAAAATATTCATACAAAAATTAAATGAATAAATTTAGAGAAAACAGGATTTTTTTCTAGTTGTTTGCACCAAAATAAAATAAATTACATATTTACAAATTGTTTTTATTAATGAAAAGTCTCATATGACACATACATCTAAAATATATGCATCATTTGAAATCATAATAGAAAAAAATTACTTTATCACTTGCTTACCGATGAATGATCTAGCTTACTTAGAAAGTCTAGTCATTACTTAGAAAGGTTACTCTGTGTTTGGAACTATCAGAAGAGCATAGCTGATGATAAAAATGTTATCTTGTTTTCAATTATTATAATTAAAACAAAAAATCGCTCAAACATTAGTGCAAAAGCCTAGTTTTTCAGAAAGTATTTTAAATTTGAAGTCAGCAATTATTTACTTAAATTACAAATAGTATCACATATACAATATTTCTTCATTTTTATGGTATTTATAATTAATATTTACAATTATTTCAGATTTACTTTTCATATTATAAAAAAATATAATACAAAAAATTAAACATTTCTTGTGACAAACATATCACAGAAGAAAATAAGAGATCTGTATTTTTATACAAAATATAATATACAGAACTCTACTTTTCAAATATTATACTTATATTTAAATTCTTGTTTTGTAATTGTCTCTATCTTCATACATTTCCACACGTTGTGCTACACTTATAGTAGGTGCCATGGCAGCTTCTCTTGCATGACTCCTCCTTCTTTGACTATCTACTGAAAATGGTCTGAACAATCCCGAACCACCTATTTTAGACATTGAACCTTCACGCGACAATCTTTTGTGACATTGCATTTTGACAAAGAATACAATGATAATAATGATTATTACAAAGGCTATTATCAAACCGATAAGCGTAGATTGATTCAAATTATTGAAAGGACGGAATTCTGGTTCTTCCTTCCAGTTACTCCAAACATTTCCATGCAGCAAAGGACTAGCATTTGGATCTGGTAACATGTTGCTCGGTTTCACTACTGTCAATTGATATTTGTTGACCAAATCTTGTATACTTGCTAATAATATTGGATTTTTTTCAGCAAGATTTTTCGTTTCGCAAGGATCATCTTTTATATTAAAAAGACATGGAGCTTTTCTTGGATTACAATCTTCATCAATTACCATATTAGTACAATTGATAACAGCTGAATTTCTCATCATGCTAATTTCACTAGCTTGCAACGGTTCCATTGAATAATCCAATGACCCATTATTATTATTTTTTTCAAATATCTGCTTATCTGTTATATATCCAGTGATCGCTATGCCAGTTTTTGAAAATAATATATCTTCCGTTTCATAAGAACCATCTTCTGAAATAGGCTCACCATACCACTCATCATAATCACCATAACTCGGAGCACCTCTCACATATTTCCATTCATTAAATCTGATGGATTCGTAAGGAAACAGTTCATCCATATTGACGACAAGTTCATTTCTCGGTGAAGGTTTATTGTTAGTTAACATATCCCACATACTCAATCCATCTATTTTCCCAAGTTCGTTAAAATCACGACCTGGAAATAATTATATAAAATGCATTTAATCATTTAACAACTATAGAAAAATTTAACATACCAATAGCATTCCAAAATGTTGGTAACCAATCAGATATGTGAATCAATTCGTTAGATACTCGTTTCATATTTTTGAAAAGTGGACTCCAAACTGCCGCTACACCTCTAGTGCCACCTTCCCACGGTGAATCTTTTTGCTAAAGATATTATTCGTTTAAAAAAACAGCAATGTATAAAAAATATTTTAATACGATGAATAAACATACCCCTCTTAAAGGATAATTAGATCCTCTGTTAGAATGAAGTCCATGAGTAGGGGCACCATTGTCTGCTATGAAAAGAATGATTGAATTGTCAAGCATCTTCTTGCGTCGCAAAGCTGACATGATTTCTCCTACACTTTGATCCAATACGGAAACCATAGCTGGCGAAATTAAGAAGGAAAAAACATGCACGTAAAATTATTTAGAAAAAAATGTATTTGATGATCCAAGTTCAATACCCAAATATTCGATATGATAAATTAAATATCAACGCATCAGTCATGCCTTAAATATTATATTATAAAAAACCCGAAACCCAAACTCAAGTTCGAAATTTGTACGAAAACTCATGGTTTTTCCAATTTTAATCATACATATCCTTTTTGAATCACAGCTTCACAACAACATTATTCGACGAAACGATATTAACAGGAAAAACAAATTCTTGGTTTTTTTTTTCGGTACCCCAATATATTTTATTGCCCATAAATATCCAACGGTAAGTTCTCAACATGCTCACAATAAACAACGATCATAAACACATAAAACACACATCAAGAACTACAACACTATATTTACAGAATCTTCCATATTTGGCGTACATTATTTTAATTGGTCACTTACCCGCATAAACTCTCCTCTCCGGATCGGCAATGTGCGAAAATTTAGCAATCTCCTCGTCAGGAGCCTGGAAAGCATTCCCAACGTTTCCAGTATGAGGAGCCAGATGGGCCATGTATAAGAACATGGGCTTCGAAGTGTTATGGCGTTCTATTAACCGCACTGCTTCTTCCGTGTATAAATGAGTCGAGTATTTCCCTACACTTTTGTAGTCTACTTCCAAATTGCGTCTCAAGTCCAAGCCATTCGCTGTTCTATTGAACTGCAATTATTATTATTTGAAGTCACATATTTGTGTTTGTATAGTTTTGATCATGTATTAGTTTCGAGTTTGTATTTTTTCACAAAAGAATGATGGCTTATTTATTTTATAGCATCGTATAAGTGACTATCTTATTTTGTTATTATATTGACATTTCATGATAAGAAATTAAATAGTTTATAATTAGTTAAAAAAAAAATACAACTCATATTTGAGCAGTCATTTATGTAAAACATGTAAATATAAGATGTTTTAATATAATTTTTTTTTTTAAATACTTTGATAATAAAATTCTCATCCATATAAAAAGTTTTTACTCTGTATAAAAAAAGATACATACCGTCGCTATGACCGACTGATTGAAATAATCTTGAAATCCGTTCCAGTATCCATAATGCGAATCGAATCCTCGATATGTTGGAGTATATTCTCTGCGGAAAAATCCCAAATGCCATTTTCCGACAGCATGTGTTGAATAGCCAGCTTCCCTCAGGTATTCCGGAAGAAGCTTCTCTTTCAATGGCAGTCCTCTCGGTTCCATTTCGAGAATAACCGAGTGTTGCATTCCTATATCGAAATATTCACGTAAAATGTTTAAAAAAAATCGTATTAAAGTTCGTTGTCTTACCTGTATGTATAGGGTATTTGCCGGTGAGGAATGCTGCTCTAGATGGAGTACATAATGGTTGTACGTAATGGCTGTTTAGTATTATTCCATTGTATGCTAGAGCGTCTATGTTAGGCGTTGGAATTTGATTGGAGCCGTGAAAGCTCACGTCGTTCCAACCCTAAAAATATTTTAAAACATAAGTTTACTAAGATTTTTTTAAATTAATTATTCGATAAAATTATTAGCAGATATATAGTATTACTGCCCACATCAGAGCTCCACGCAATTTTTTATTTAATTATGTATACTTTAAGTGGCTAACTCACAAAAAATACGGAAACTATTTTTTGCTTAGTAATAGATCTATTTATACTTATATGAAAAATAATATTGCTCCAAGAAAAATGTCACAAAAATTTTTATATAAAAAAATATTAAAAATGGAACTTTTTGTAATTATTGTAAAATAGCTTTGAAATAAAAAAATCAAAAAAATTAAATTACCAAATCATCGGCCAATATAGTGATGATGTTCGGGGATTTTTTCGAATCACACAAAACACTTAAAATCAGTTCGAAAACCAAAAACACACACACAACTCGTTTATACATTTTTATCACCTTTGATTTTTTACACAGCTTCGAATTAGACCCCGCACGAACAACGAATGATAAAAATACGTTCAAATTCTTTCATATAAAGAGTTCAGAATTTTTTTCCTCGTTTAAATCTAACAAACAAAAAGACGCAGAATCATTCTACGTTAATAAATATAACAAATCCTTGATGGTAAAAAAACTGGAATACGTCGAACGCGTACGTAATAATGAAGGAGTAATCATCTGATTTTTTTATCGCAATTTTACTACGAGGTTTTGTTTTTATTGTTCCGAAATACCAGTTACATACGTACATGTACGTGGATTACATCCGTTTGCAGGATTTATAATGAATACGATACTTTTTTTAATTTTTTTTATTAGTGTTTAAATATTTATCTTGTAGAACAAGATTTGCAACCTACGTAAGAACTTTCACAAAAGATTTGTTTGGTTTATTTATTTAAGAATGAAAAAGAAATCGAAAATTCAAAATCATCATAGTATAATGTTTTGTTCAAATAATGTTCCAAAAGGTATGTATAGAAATTTTAAAACACTGTAAATCAATCCGGATTAGAATAAATCGGATCCTTGAAATAATTTATTGACAATTTGAATCTTCTAACTTTTTTAAATATTATAATTCAATGAACTAAACATAAAAAAAAACTAATTATAAAATGGTTCAAATCTATAGTATGCAAATTTAATAAAAATTATACAAAACTTCGAATCACAAAGCCAAAATTCCGAAATTTCCTCACAAAAACAATAAAATAAAAATAAAAATAAACACACGATCAATCTTCACAGAAACCATTCAGAATCGAAAGTGAAATTGACGATTGTCATTTCACTAAAACTGTTATCACTACACTGTTAAACAACTGACAAACGAAGGACACCTAAACGGTGCGGCCGTTCGTCGATTAATGAACGAAATGAAACAAATCGCGGGACATTTTATGTTTTTATAATCGAAGTGTGTTTACCGGTTGAACGATACACCTCACTGAAGGATTGTCCACCACTTTATATAGTCTTTGAGGTACTGCGGTGACCATCCGTTGAGGAATGTCGGAATAATAATCGTTATCGTTGTTAATGTTTCCATGCTATGCACTTAATAGATGTTTATGTATGTTTTTAAAATTTACATCGATAAAATTTGCAAATGAATGGTCTTAATGATATTTAAATAAGTGAACAATTGTTCTTTTAGTGCACGTGTATTTTTTCTGGGAAATATTATAAATTGAGTAGTTTTCTGAAAATTTTTCTAAAATATTTACACAGAATTAATGTTCAGATTCTAAAATTTATTATGATTCAAGTGTAAATTTTCTTCTCTAACAATATTCGATAATAAATTTAGTACATTGACGCATTTTTTCAGTTATTTAAGAAAGTTTCACCAATGAAAAGATTTATTGCTTCGAAAGTTTTTTTTTTCAGTGAAAAATATTATATATATAATTACATTTTCTATCGGAAAAGTTGACACAATCATTTACAGTTTAATTGCCTTTACTAATTTATTATATTTTATGATTCTAGTCAAAATTTGAGTTCTTATTGTTCATGATTTGATTATGTACATTTTTTTATCAAAGAAATTTATGATCGTGCTATAATATTATATAATGACAATCGTGATGAGCTCAAGCAAAAACTTAGAATAATTATAACTGCATTGCACGATCCTTGTTTGAAAAAAAAATTATTGACATAATCTGATACAATAACTTATTTTTAAATGGTTTATTATTTATTTTTAACGATACACACAATTTGATTTTATCTAATGAAAAGTTAAAAGTAATTATTTTTCAATTATTGAATATATATATTGATATATATCAATCGTTTGATTAATCAGTTCCAGGTGTTTTCAAATGTTTTATAAATATTAATAGGCGATAAAAAAAATTTTTGGTTGCAAAAAAAAGTCATTTATTTCGGTAAACGATACGATTAATCAACAAAATACTATCTTACCATTTTTTGAAACCATTTTTCAACATCCAGGAGATTGTTTGATACCATTTAAAAAATAAATAAATTGATTTTTCTCTAAAAAGCGTTTGAGTGAGCCAAATTAATTATTTCCAAAACTTTGTGATAGTTTTTCTTTCGTATATTATGTCCCACGAATCAGAATAAATATTAATGAGATGGTGTGATATTTGAAGAATAAACTAGATAGAATAAAGGTTCTGAGTCATGTCTCCTCATTTTATCTTGTATCACCTTTGATATATTATATACAGTTATTGTATATTATATGGGCTTGTTATTGTATATTATATATACAATAACAAGCCAATCACAACCAACTCATAACACATCCTTTTTTGTGAGCTATTTTTTCAGCATTTGAATTTGATAACAACAAACTGTCACCGTCACGGTTTGTTTCATTGATGTTACCGCCTCCGTTTTTATTTAATTTTCAATATTATGTATTCCTAAAACATTATGGCTGAGGCCTTGGGAGATTAAGGCTCCCAGCACGATCAATGTAGTGACCATAAGCAATACTAGGTATGCAGATGACACTGCATCACTGGTCACCCATTTGAAGGACTCGTTGACTATGTTGGATAAGGTTACCTTGTATAGCTCCAGAATAGGTCTGAGGTTAATTTCGAAAAAGACAAAATGGATGGTTTTTAGTAAGTCAATATAAAGTGTTGATATGGCTACTTATTGTTTCTTGAAAACTAGAGGTGAGAGGTTAGAAAAAGTTGGACACTTCAAGTAATATCGGAAGCTGTTTGAGCGAATCTTGCGATAGTAGTGAAGAGACCCGCTCTAGGATTAACCAGGCAAGAGCGCCATTCTTAAAAATGGGATATGTCTCGATCACGCATTATCTCATTGGCAGTATAGCTCTCAGTCTCAGGCTTCTGCATTTTTACGTGCTTAGCGTCATTTTGTACGGATCGGAATCATGGGCGCTGACAGACGTTTTGTGCAAAAAGCTGCAGACTGCATATGTACAGGAGGATGCTGATAATTTCACGGACTGGCCGAAGGTCCAATGCCGATGTGCTGTACTTGGATGAATAAGCAGGCCGAGGTGTTTGACATTGTCAAGAGGCGTGAACTAGAGTCTTTCGACCATGTTTTGAGGAATGGAAAGTACTGTATTCTCCAGTTAAAAATTCAAAGGAAGATTGTCGGTACCAGAGCCAGAATCGGCAGAGGACATCGTGGCTGAAGAGGATCGATTTCGTTTCTAATCAAGAGTGACAACAGATGGTGTATCGTAGTCAGAACGATCGCGGCGACAATCGTTAGTAATTTTTTCTAATACAATAAAGGTACTTCTCAAGTATAGATCATAGACAACCGATAATTTTTCAATAGTTTAACGAAGACCCAACTCCTCTAGTGTATTTAACATATCGTCTTCCAGTTTTAAAAGTTTCCCTTTTCTAATTTCGTCCTTGGGATTTCTATTTCCATTTTAAAATTTCTTGGACCACTTTTGGCACTTGTTGAGTATTAAGATATTATTAGTGTATATGCACCAATTATTTTTTTCTTCACTTCTTTTGTTTTCAATAAGGGGTCATATAAAAACAGCATTCAGTTCTTCGGCTGTGAAATTTTCCCCCGATCAATAATTTTTATTTTTAACATAAAAATAACAAAAAAA
The DNA here is from genome assembly GCA_028571205.2 of Hydropsyche betteni. Taxonomy (NCBI): domain Eukaryota; kingdom Metazoa; phylum Arthropoda; class Insecta; order Trichoptera; family Hydropsychidae; genus Hydropsyche; species Hydropsyche betteni. Next base: position 4,050,474 of record JAOXNN020000037.1, on the reverse strand, counting down.
ACACCACTTACTTAAATATAAAAAATATATACAACTCTGTTTTCTGTTCCGTTTTATGTCACAAACTGACTTGTAAAGAAATGCATTTAAAAATATTGATAAATTTATTAACACAAAATGGTGCGCCGCATACGTTGGATTTAAATTTTATATTAAACACAGTAAATTATTATTTTTATAAAATGTTTTTATTGATTTATAAAGAAGACATTTCGAGATTAATTATGGAATAGGATGTCATCCAAAAACCATCGCGTCTGTGCTGGCATACCATGATCATTTTGATCAAATTTTTGATGACTTTTTTTGGCTCAATTTCAGCAATAACGCATTGAATTTATGTTTATCGCACAGGAATTGTTTTTGGTTTGTTAGCAAAGACTTTGGATTTTACAGAACCCTAGAATAAAAAATTGAATGGCGATAAGTCGCAAGATGGGCGGCTGATTAATCAATATTTCTGGAAAAACAAAACCAGGAAAACGTTGACTTAACAAACCGATGGTTTCTCTTGTTATTTGCCATGTAGTACTATTCTGCCGACATTACATTTCTTCAAGGTCTATATCGTCTCATTGAACTCAAAAATGTTTTTAATTCATCTTCGATTGGTGGAATCATTAAGTGAAATATGGAAACCGAAAATTCCACGAAGTACTCGAAAAGTCTTTGCAAAACTTTCGCTTTGTTTTCAGTTTTAACAACAATAATATGTTAGTCTTAAATAAAAAGATCCATTTTTAAAAATCTCAAAAGCTGATATCACAAATACAAAAAATCGGGGCTGCCATCGTAAATATTATACAAAGATGGGAAATTTAAATCTGGCGAAAGCGATGGGTCACCTAATTTATAAAATATAATATAAAACAGATGTCTATTTCGTGATTAAAAGCAAAATTCTAATAAATAATAATAATTAAATTCATATCGATTGAATTTTAAAAATGGTAAAAATTAAAAAAAATATTCACAGTTGGTCACAGATTTTCCTTTATAGGTGCTTCAAACAAAGGTTCATTATTTTAATGGAATTTTTAATATATTTCGTCATAACTATAATTTATTGAATTGCAAGTTGTTATTTCATGTTATGATTTATTGCCAAACGTAGTCAATATAATGCAAAAAGTTATTTTTTATTAAAATCAAAATTTAACTTAATTTCAATTTTCTTTTAGGCAGTGTTGATTTATTTATTACTTAAAATTAACATTTGATGTTTAATATTTGTATAAAAATAACAAGAACTTTATTAATAAATAAATTGTTCTAAATACTTTTGATACTTTTATCAAATATTGTATCATATGTTTATATTACTGCCACTGAAATTAAAACAAAAATGACTTACAAGGTAGGATTACGTTTATCTGTATTTTGAAACTTCCAAAATTATATTTAAAAAAATGAGAAGACGCCTTTTAGGTTATACATACGTCACAATAATATACATATGAAAAAAACGAACAAATGTTTCACACTGAACCAATTCAAACAGCAAAAAAATTGGAATCCGCATGGAATTTCGGCGAAGCGTCCGCAACGCGGATCTCTGGTAAAATCCATCATTAAAAAAAGAATAGACGGCAAATAAATAAATAATCAGCCCGCTTAATTGTGGTTTATTGCCGGTCGTATAATTAATTTGAAGAATGTATCGGGAGATCGGCGGCCGCACAATGGCTGACGACCTCAACGTCATGGCGGTTTTTCTTTCTTTTTTTGTTGGGTTTTTATTGTGTGAAAATCAATTTTGCGGTCACTGGTGTCAATGACGCCACTGCAACCCTTATGCAATCTAATTTATTTATTGGATTATTTTTATATTTGAAAAGGTCGGAGATTGTGCTATTTTCTAATTGCTCACTTCTGATAATCATTATAATATAATTTGCTTATTCATGAGTTTTTTTTTTACTCTTAATATTGAATTTATTGTTTTTTTTATGTAGTATATCAAATTTGTGACATTAATTTCATGAATTTATTCGAAAAAGTTTCACTCCAAACGAAGAATTGTATTCAGCTTGTATTTAATTTGAAATTCGAAGATTGAATACAGTTTTCAGATTTCAAATTCAATGAAATTTCATTGATTACTATGACAACGGTCTTAAAAATGGTTGAAATATTGAAAAAATTTAATTTGATATTCAAGAAATTGAATTTGAAGTAAAAAATACAACATAATAACATACATTTTAAAATCTTTTCTTTAAAAGGAAAATATTTTTTTACTTATTACACAAACTATTATATACAAACTCATAATGAGTACTCAATTTAGCGTGGAAACATATATCAAAAATATATTAATTATAATGCATTCGTTCGAATCAAATTTTGCATTTGAGTTAGATCGTTAACCGATTTTAATTATAGTGACTTTAAAATACAAGTTTTTAAACAAACATGCCATAAAGAATGCGAACTTGGATAATGAAATTAGAATTAATGAATTATAATGTCTATAATTATCTATTCTCGTCGCAATTTATTAACAAATATCAATTGAATTAAAACAAAGTAAAATAAACGAGCTAATGAAGTGCTATTGTCTGATAAATATCAATAAACTGATTTTTTCCCTTGTCTTTAGATTTGCGTCGGTTTTCGTGTTTATTGAGTAATTAAGAACACAAAGCAAAGACGTATAATTATTTTATAGCCGATAGTACGTAAAAATCATTGAAACTTTATTTGAACAGTATCAAATTAATAGCTTTACCGAAAAAAATTGAAATTGAAAGTGAACGGATCATATTTTTGTATAACTAACTACTAAAACATTAAAAATGCATATTATAAATCATTTTCAATGATTTGAAATTAAGCATGCACGGCGTAATTTTTATTGTTTAATCCTTCAGTATTTTGTTGAATATATGAACATACTTTACATTTTAACTGATAAAACAATAATAATAATAATAATAATGATGATAAAAAATTAAATCCTTTGCCAGAATCAGAAATTTTCCATATTATTAAAATTTAGAAAATATTTAATTTACCTTATTCATCGTAATAAAATAAATCTTCTCGAAACCATTACTAATTATAAGCATTCTAAGAACTACCGTTGATGTTTTTTTCATTTTTCTTTCTTTAAATAATCTCTTGCGTATATCCAATATAACCGGTTATGTTGACAAAACGACCATAAAAAATATAAGCCAAGTCGAAGACCGAAAATGCATAAAAACGTGTCTAGTAAAATTATTACATATGACTAACGAAGTTAACGGTTTATTTGACTTTATCAATAAATAAAGATTAATGAAAAATAATGTGTGTAGGTCAGGTTATTTATGTCATTGATAGTATGACAAATTATTTTAAAAGAAGCCATCAACTCCTTACATCACATTACACATTAAATAATATATAATATAATAGATGACATACAGCATTACAGAATTTTTAATGTAACATATTAAACATTCTGTAATCATTTCATCCTGTTACGAACATTATACGTGCTATAAAAAAGTGACAAATCAATAAGATTTCTTTTTGATTTGTTACTTTTTAATAGAAGACTGTGATCAATAACTTTCCTTAAATTAAGATTATCTACCAGATTTTGAAATTTCAGGAGAGGACACTGACAAAAAAAATGTAGTCAAAACTAATAGTTCCAAAAATATTTAAACGAAAATTCGAAAAACTGTAGTCAACAGTTGGAAAATTGTTAATACCTATAGTTACATGTTGACAGAATTTCGCATCATATCAAAGATTTACTTGGTTCGTTTTACTTTTGAATTGAACTAAAATAGGATAATTTTTCCTCGAGGAAAAAGAAAAACAGATTTTTTGAGAAATACAAGGTTCTCAAAAGGAGGACATTCTTTTTTAAATGAAGGGTCAAATTATAATAGCTAACTTAAGTGAAATTATTTTACTTTGCCTTGCATTAACCTTCAAGGGATGATTTCAATACTCAAAAACCTTTGAAATCTTCGAAAACACAATTTAAAATACCTCACCGTACGGTAAATCAAATAAAATACGACAATATTCCTAGAAGGTGGCAAAGGAAAATAATTTTTCCTTGAGGAGGTCAATGCTCCTAAAAAGAGGATAATCCTCAAAGGAAAAAGTCAGTTGACTTACTTTGCCGTGCAATAACTTTCAAGGGATGATTTTCATACCGAAAAACCTTTAAAATATTCAAAATTCCATATGAAACAAATACATATATATCTCACCATACTATACCAACGAACGACAAATCCAAAAAAAACAGGGTGCACCCATACAAACCATTCAACCCACCACGACTAGAGTTCCCGATCGAATATCCGATTATCCGATATTCGGATATAAACTATCTATGATTTCTTTTTTGGAACGCGAACCCTAATTTTAAATAAACTTAAAACCTTGTATAACACGGATTTGTATCACACGTCGCATTTGTGGAACCATATGACCGTGTTGTACGAGGCCCGGGTGTATGCCACAATCTACACATCCACATTACACAAAACCGTGTTATACGACGCCCGGGCGTATTTGCGATCCCTAACCACGACCTTGCGCAAAGGCCGCAATGGTCCACCCGGTAGATCACACGACCACACTCAAAAATGCGTACACGCTTACGCAAAAGTATCATACCTAATAAAAAATTATAAAAAAAAAAAACAATACCCGCGAATAATGAGCGTGGGAAGCACCGCGTATCGCCGAAGCCGACCACCGAACGGTCCATTGTCCGCAGGCCGCTGGCCATCACCGTCACCGTCGCTGGACAGCCTCCTACCTTCGGCTCCCGATGGCCTGGTCACCCCACAGGTGGGAGACATGCCCCCGAGTATATGAGCGGGGGGCGCAGCACCCGCAGCGCCATTGGAGCGCCCAACGCGGCTCTTTTCGGATAGTTGTTGGCGTTAACAGTCAACGGTCGGTCGTATGATAATTGCGCGAACGCGGTCGCCGATGGGTACATCGTGATCGGACGCGGTCGTATTCGCGGTGACATCTTTGAGTGGCTGTGTATTTTTTTTGGATACTAGTGCTTTTGTGTTGAGGATATTGTTTCTTAGCCATGTTTTTAAGGTAAAGTGTTTGTGAGTGTTTTTTTTTTTTTAGGATTGAGTTTTTTTGTGTGGATGCCGTGGGTGATTTTGCTATATGTATTATAATTTCATGGTTTGGGTATTGATTTTTCTAATTATTTAAAAAAAATGATGAATTCGAAAATAATTTTATGTTTATAAAAACTTGAGCATTTTGAATGACACCTATACTATTAAAATTTGCATATGATTAGATAATTACATTCTTTATTAATAGATTTCGAAAGCAACACGTAATCATTGAAAAAAATGATTCTTATCTTTATATAACAATTAGATCAAGTATTATATTTACGTTATAATTGAGATATGTTTTATTGTCGTTTCATCATATACAATTATATTCGAATCTATTTAAACAATGAAATATTCTCAGACGATATATATTTGAAATAATGACAGGGTTTCGTATACTCGATAATAGAAGTTTATCTGGAAAAAAAAAACAATAAAGAAAATCTGCGTTACTTGTAATCGCGCTTAACAATTGAATGTATTGATTATTTAATTAAGGTCATTTCTATATAATTCTTTCCAAATTATTTAAAATTAATTAATTCTCATTTCGAACGTATACATTGGTCAAGCATCACCTCAAAATCCGGCTCTCGACGAGGTCGTGTGAATTCCCCTAATTTCATGGGGTATTCCGTTTCCCACAAGCTTTTTATTTATTGCACCCAATATGAGTTATATAAATTTAAATAGAACATATTAATGGACCTTCCATTGCGAACTTGACATCGAAGAAAGTTCTTGAAAAATATTTTTTTATATATAATATAAAGTTTATATAATTTGTTTTTTCGATCGATGAATATTTAAATATAAATTAATCAAAATTATTCATAATCATTTTCCTGTTATATAAATGACAAAATAGTTATTTATAAAATTATTACATTGATGTCACAATAAATCAGTGACATTGATGTCACTCTTTCGACATTGACAAATTTGAAACAAAGGTGAATAACACATATAAATTATTTATTTTTTGGAAAAAACTTTAAAAATTACAAAATAAGATCCTTTCAGCATCGGCCTGTTCACATCGGATAATTAAAAATATTGTTTTACAGACTGAAAATGGGTTCAAGATCGGCAACGTGCGTGCTGATCATAGCGGCTCTGATCGTTAGATTGGGAGATGCTATCTCCACGTTTACTGGCCAACCTCACATCATATTCATAATGGCTGATGACATGGTGAGAAAAACTATTGTGTTTTTGTGCTATTGAATCATTGCTGAATCATGACTTATCAAATATTTATTAATACACATCAAAAAATCCGTTCCACGCCCGATTTGCATAAGTATAATATTTGTGAAATTGGGAATTATTTTACTTGTATCTTATCAATCTTGTAATTTCTGGGTATTTCAGGAATGAATCAAAATAATTTAATATTATAATCGAGAGCTGTTTTAATTTGAATAAAATAAAAGTAATTCTTTCACCATGTTAATTGATATAATACTCAAGTTTTTATTATACATTTGTTTGTCAACGTATGTATAATCATGTTTTTCATGAAAAACGTGAAAAAACTTGCGTATTTTTTGAGAAATTTGATCAACGTGTCAAAATGATTTTTTCAACTGGTGACTCTCCGACTCTCATCTCAGATTTTATATGATTGGCAAAGCGAAGCTTTGCGTATGTGGTTCACAATACCCTTTTTAATCACATCAAGATACTTTGGAGGTAGCAATGCAACTCTTTCCCAATTTTCTATAGTTATATTGTAAGAAACGTCACATTTGACCGATGACGTTAACATTCATTTTTTAACAACACCAACAAAATTAGGTTTAATTTCGCGAAAACGCGATTACGTAAACGTTGCATAACACATACACAAATCAAAACATTTCACGCCAATAACGACAGCATTGTAAACGAAAACGAACTTGAAGTCGGCCCAGTCTCACGGCAATGGCATAATCGCTAATTATGCAATCAAATTCGAATCGTTAAATAACAAAGGGTCGAACTCGAATCATACGGTTATGAATTATTAGAGAATATACGCAGAATTATTTCTAGAAAAAAAAAGATTTATAATTGCAGGGCGTACTCCGCACACTCCATATCGAAAACGGCCCCTTATCTTCCATGGAACACAAGAACAATGGAGCCCCGGTATAAATTTCGAGATCCAACGGATATCTTTGACTAGAAAACACGGCACAAACGTTGGAATATTTTCGCGAGGTTAACTCGAACTCTTCCGGTACGGTTGTTTCGAATCGTTTGGCTCGTCTTTTGCGACATGTATCGGTAACAATGGTCGCTCCGTTTCGTCGATTTGTAATTTTGATTGGGATAAAACATCGCATCTTTTGAATATTCAAATTACTGAAAAAAAAGAATGGAAAATGCCGCGGAAGTCTGCAGTGGAAACGCGGAGTATTCATTAGAGATAAATCTCAAGTACGGGCTTTATCAATTATAATAATTTTTCGCACACAATTAAATTTTATATGTGCTATGCAAGTGCGAAAGCGACTATAATAAATTCGCAATTACTATACAATACGATTCAATTCAAATGTAAACAATACAATTATATTTTTTTATTGTTTTTTTTTAAGGGATGGAACGATGTCGGATTCCATGGATCAAATCAAATCCCTACACCTAACATAGATGCTTTATGCTACAATGGTATAATTTTAAATAATTATTATAGTCAACCAGTTTGCACGCCATCAAGGACAGCTCTGATGACGGGAAAATACCCGATAAGAACAGGTTACTTTTTATATTCTAAAACAGTGAAAGTCCGAACCGTTCGGCGAAGTGTATACAAATGCATTAGGCAAATTGGCGTGTAAAAGTTTGGTGAACTTTTGGCAAAAAAAGGTGAATAAGGACACATCTGTCAATTCTTCGGGGTGGAAAATGTATACTCTCAAAATTTGAATATGCAAATTGTGAAAATGGACGCGGTAAGCTAATAATACGTAGATGGTTTTAAAACGATGCATTCCGTTACTTTTATTTCATTTGAATTTGAATTTATTTAAATTCTTCAATAAAAAAAAACAGTATACGCTATAATGTAACGATGTTTTTCATTCGTCTATGGTACAAATTGTAATTGAATACATACGTAGTTAATCTAATAATTGAAAAATAAAAGCAGTTGTATCGGTGATGCAATCAGTACGTTTCAATATAATATTTTTTTCTCAAAAACCTGCGAGATATATGTCACAAATTCCTTGTTAAGATGATTGATGATATGATCGCGTGATGTCCGAAAATTGGCCTTGCCAGAAAAAAAACGCAAAAACCATGAATGAAAAATGTTGAATTAGCATAAATCATTAATTTTTCAATGGCATGCGAACGTTTTCGGATCCCAATTGCATCTGTTTCGTTTCACGAATATTGTAACGTGTGCTCGAAAATTCGCACACACGTCACGAACCCAATTTCGATTTTCGTCATAGTGCCTCATTTTCTTTACGGCCGAATTTAATTCACGGAAGGCGTCTATTCATATGTTAATAACGACATCTTCTCAAAATCCAGACGGGAAAATTCGCTCTTTTTCCGAATAACGAATAAAACGTGTCGTGTGCTCGTACGAGGAATTTCTCGTATAATTCGATCGATAAAAATTTTGTTTATATTTTACAAATGTGTTTTTATATGGCTTAAACGTGATCTGTAAGGATTTATTTAAATTTGATTATGTCAAATGATAAGCTTGTTTATATGATAAAGCGGACATGTGCGACCGATATTCTTTTTAGGTTAAATAAATATTTAGTATATGCACAATATAATAATAAAAATGTTATTTGTAAATTTTCATTAAAATAGTATTTTTATAGGTATGCAAGGGCGTCCTTTGAGTAATGTGGAATCATATGGTATACCATTAGATGAAAAATTGTTACCACAATATTTGAAAGATCTTGGTTATACGACACATGCTATTGGAAAATGGCATCTTGGAATGGCTAAAACAACCCAATTACCAACTTATCGAGGATTCGACTCACATTTCGGTTACAGAGGAGGATTTACGAGTTACTACGATTACGTTTTACAACAAGAGGTTAGTACGATTCAAATTAAAAAAAGCCTACAATCGAGTCGTTATCGAGGCGAAATAATCATAGGGTTCGTATACAATAACGGCGATCGCGAAACAACGATACCTATGACAATGAAACAATAAGCTCGTAATTAACGGGCGTTTAATAAATTAATTAGCGAGTAGTTAAGAGGGGCTTTCAATATACGCTTTTGTGTATATATATATATATACAATGGGAAGAGTGCGAAAAGTTATTCGAAATTACGTACAAATATATACAATGATGAAAATAATAATCGGTAAGGGGAAAAGAAGGCCGGGCTCGAAAGTCCTTGGCGGAGCCGGAACTTCCGAGTGCCGGAAAAGCAGCACAATGACTGGTCTTCAGCCTCTGCGGACAATGAAAAAAATTATTGTAAGTGAGTAATGGTTTTTTTTTAATGGTACAATCAGTAGAAGTTCCCGGCGATGATCGTACCGAAGGCGAACACTGACCGCAAACAAACGAAACAATTGTCCGGCTGAGAAAATTACGATTCGTAATAAAAATTATTTCTCTTCCGGTTTTTTTTTCGATTACGATTCGTATGGTTTTTCATATAATATGACTTTTTTTCAGACAGACGATATTGATTTGTTTGGATTCGACCTGTACAGAAACCTGACGCCGTCGTGGAAAGATGTCGGGACTTATGCCACTGATTTATATACAAAAGAGGCTGTAAGCAGTATGTATATTAAATATATAAAATTTTAATCGATTTTTTGGCAAGGTTGATCTAGCTAAACAATGAATAAATTATACCATTTATGTACAAATGATTGTTCGTCGTCAATGGAGTTCTTGTGTATTTTGCCGAAACGGAAAACACGCACGTCCTTACGTTGAAGATTTATCCGAATTTAAAACCGATCCATCTCAATTTTTTTAACGAAACGTTCAAAATTAACGGCTCATTACCCGTCAAACATTATCTTAATGCTTTCGGCGCATAGATGTGATCTTGTGATAAGCGAACAGACCAAAGTCATTGTCGAGCAATTTTACATGCGTTTACTTATCATTATGTACATATTTTGACTTCTTGATGCTTTTTTGAATATTTTGCCGTTTCAACAACATATTTTAAATACACGAAGGCGACTGAATATTGCTAAGGTCGTGACCAGACTCCGCAACGATCCTTGCGTACTGACTACCGTCATCAATACCATCAACTGTAAACAATAAAAATCACGTTCACCATTTATCTAACCCTTTATGTATTACATATTATGTGATTACGGAACTTTATTTCCTTTTAAATTTGAAATTAAAAATATCTTTGATAAATCTTCATAGAAATCGATAGTACAAAAGTTCAATTTTTAAGTGGTCATTATGAGATCACCTGAATAATTTTTCAAAAATAAAATAAAAACGCTCCAATTAAAAAAATATTTTTGTGAGTGAAAAAATGAATCTCCCGCCGTATCTGAGTTATTCAATTCTCAAAATTAAAAACGCAATTCATCTTAAACATCAAGATATGACTAATTGCAAGATTGATGATTGCCGACAATGCCGTGTTAACTGAAGGAATAATATGTAAACGTGGAAACTGGCACGGACTTTATCTTACTATTTAAACTCGTTAACACTTGCTTAATACGCTTGAGTGATTTCATGATTTCATTCATACTCCGGCGGCAATTCGATCAAAAAAATGTCATGAAAATATTCAACGGAAACCTTCGAGAGCGTATCCGATCGAGCTTCAAGTTCAACAGAACTAACTGTTGAATTTATTGATTTTTTTTTTCAGTGATTAATGATCATGATCCAAGAATTCCGTTGTTCATGTATTTGTCGCATTTGGCTCCTCATACTGGTAATGAAGGTAAATTGTTGGAAGCCCCCCAAGAAACTGTACAGCAGATGGCTTATATAGTCGATGCTAATAGAAGGACATATGCAGGTTTTTATTTGTTGAATATTCAAAAAGTTGATTATATGCAAATATTTAATACATTTTTTTTTCAGCAATGGTTTCTAAATTAGATGAAAGTGTAGGACAAGTTGTACAAGCTTTAAAAAATCATCAAATGTTAGACAACTCCATTATAGTTTTCTTATCGGATAATGGTGCTCCAATGGTTGGTCAATATAAAAATTGGGGATCAAATTGGCCTTTCAGAGGGGTATTATTATTATTTTTATTATTTATATAAAATGTATTATTTTTATACATTTTTTAATTGAATTAATTTAAGACGAAGAGTTCTCTTTGGGAAGGAGGCATTAAAGTACCAGCTTGTTTATGGAGCAACCACTTGAGGGACACTCCACGTGTCTCGAACGATCTCATGCATATAACCGATTGGTTACCGACCCTCGTTTCAGCAGCAGGTAAACTTAATTTAATCTTACGCAACTCATTCATTCTTAGAAATACGTTTTACATCGCGAAAATCGCTCACTGAACGAATCGAAGCGGAAAATACGTAAATAAGACGTGCGATCGAGTTCGAATATAATATTATAATAATAAATTTATTTCAGGTGGATTTACAACGAGTTTACCTTATGACACTGATGGTCAAGATCAATGGTTGTCGTTGACGGATAACAGACGTTCTCCTAGATCGGAAGCCTTGCTCAATATTGATGAAAAAAAACGCACTGCTGGCTTCCGTCGAGGATCTTGGAAATTGGTTCTTGGACAGTTCGAAGGAGGAGCGTTTGATCATTATTTTGGTGAAGATGGGACGAGAAATATTCGTTTTATTTCCTATGATTTTACTGGAGTTTTTAATAGCAAAGTTTCGAAGGCCCTTTCGACAATATCTAGGATTTCTACTCCGCACGAAATGTCACTATTGAGAGAAAGTGCAACGATAAGGTGTTCTTGGAGAAACGTGTCTACTTGCGAAACTGCTCCAGGTATATAACTATCCTATTATTTATAACTGTAACTAAGCGGTGATCGTTTAGAAAAGATATCTTCATATATTCTCAAAAATCTAATCTAAATATTGTTTTGCATCTTTGATGTTATATAAACTGCATATGATAATAATGATTTTAATTAAATCAATTCATCCATTGACCTTAAAATATATTTCTTTGGATCGATCGAGCGTGATTTGTACGGAAATTAACAACTTGAGACCGTGGCATTGATTTTAAAACTCAGGCAATGTCATCTTGTCGACGACCGTGACCACAATCCACACTTGATCGGTTACTTTATTAGCCATAATACAAATTGGATTTTTTTACTGTTAAATAACAATCGAAACACTTCAAAAATATTCTTTTTTGATTACGTATTAAATTTTTTTTTCAGGGAAATCCTGTTTGTTCGACATCGATAGTGATCCTTGCGAGCAAAGGGATCTTTCTCGGCTATATCCTCACATAGTTAGGGAAATGAAGCGAAGCCTCGTTTACTTTAAAGGGGTATTGGTACCTCAGAAGCCTAGAAAACCAGTTGATTACAGAGCAAATCCGAGCAGATTCAACTACACGTATCATCCTTGGTTGGATAACTGTTTCGTCAACTGTGACACGTGATGAAAATGTTTTAAATAAATCTAGATATGTGTATTTTCAAGAAACCAAAATGTAGTTTTTCCCATTGAGATTTGCTGAGGCTAGAAGTATTTTTATTTTTATTTTTCATATATATGTATACTATAAGCTGATTTTTTTATATTATTTTGATACACTTTTAATATAAATAATTGTAAATATGAGAAAGTGAGAGTTATTTATACTTGATCTGTGAGAAATTGTAAAATTCGTAAATTAAATTTTAATTGTGTTTGTATAAAATGCATGTATTTAATTTGAACTAACATATTTAAACCAAAGAAAAAATAAAAAATTTATAAGTATATATTTTTTTTTCGTCTATAATTTATTTCCAGCAAAAAAAGTTTGATTAAAAACGAACACATAATAAATATCGAATTATAAAACATATTGATTTGACCTTAGCAATAATAACTTCATCGTTTTCTACCATTTCCTTGCAAAAAATGCACATACCTGCATGAATTGCATTATAATAAATAAAATAATAGATTTTCTTCTTAAAACTCTTAACAATCTTATATAGCCAATCGAACTTTTCGCTTGCACAAAAAGCTTTTTTTTTTAAAATAGGAAATAATGAAATTAGTACGTATTCTTTTTCGTATGTGAAAAAATATATAAAAATAGAACTCACTATTATATAAAAACTATTAACATAACTTGTTTTTACATAGCAATAAATTTTCGAGTGAAAAAAAGAATAAGTGCACGCACCATTTACATATATTCAATGTATTAAAAAAAAGAAACAGTTCTTCCTCAAAAAAATGTTGAACTGGAAAAACCAAACGTAAGTTTGGAGGCAACAATTTTTTGCAATAAATTTAATTTCTGGAACGGACTGTTTAATAACTCTTGAAATATATAAAAGCGCTGAACACAAATACGCAAAATATAGCGAAACAAATACCCATATCATACGCATTGTAATATTATATTTTATTGTCAGTGACAATTTAATTCCAGGAGTGCTTCTGTGGAAACCAAAACGTTGTAATTATTCATTAGTATCAATTTATGTAATAGGTTTTCCTTTTTCTAGGAAAATTTTATAAAACTTTTTTACAGAAATATTATACTTTTAAGCCTTTTCCTCGAATTTCGTTCAATAACAGTAATTTCGGAAAAATTTCATATTTTCATAAGTTTTAAATATATAAATGGCGTGACGAAAACTTTTTTACGATAAATATTATAGCAATGATGATTCATTTATCAATCCACAATTCAAAAATATAAAATTTTAACATTTCTCAATTTACGAGTTTTTCTCAACCTTTTTCCCTTATTTAAAAAAAAATACATTTTACTATTATAACTCGCGGGGGTTTTAGCCTACTTCTAAATTCATTATTCACATCTTTTCAATCTCAACCATCTAAAACATATTGATTTTTAAACACCACAACATAACACAATTTCTCTAATGTCCATAAAATAATAAATTACAACACATTGTTTCATTTCGAGTGTCATTCATTCGTTTGTATACAGACCTCTATTGTTTTTGCTATAACTAATTTAAAATTACCATTCACGTTATTTGACATTTTTACGGAAGCCGATTAATCAAATCATCGCACGAACGATATTATACTTTTACTAGCGGTAGTATCCGGCGTTGCTCGGGTTCCCGATTCCCGTTCCCGGTTCCCAATTCCCGATTCAAAGACGCGTCCTACACACACCGATATACCGATTGCATTAAAATTTTTGCATTGTTGTCAAATTAATTGATTCAATTGATTTTTATTTAAAAAACACATTAAAAACAAGATGCCCCTGATTTTATGCAATCTTCACAACTCAACTGTCGGGCGGATTGCGGAGTGTACCATCATTTTTCATTTTTCGTCATTTTTTAGCTTTTATTTAGGAATTTCCCTATTATTTTTCTTCATAAACCACCCCTTAGTTAAAGCGAACAAAAGAAAAAAATAAATACACAAATCGGCCAAGCGTTTTTTGAGTTTTGTCCGAACCAAATATTTGCCACGATTCATTTTTATATGTATAGATAGATTAAAAGTATAATATTTGCCTTTTTTGTTTTCCGAACTTTATTCCACAAAAAATGAAAACGGTTTTTGATGAAAAATTATAAATATACATAAAATGTTTTTGAATATTGCAAATTAATATAATAGTACAAGAAGAAAATGTTCTATAATAGAAAAAAGAGAAATTTTTCTATATATTCCTAGAATTAAATTGTTACAGTAGTATAATATGTGCATATATGTATAAGCATATTCACCACCAGTGGCGAGCCCGCAGGGGTTTCAAATCCGCGTTTTGCGGATGCGACGTCACCCGCATGCGAACGGCCTACGTTCAAACAACGTACAACATAGCCTACAAACTATTGTTTGTTGCAGGTTATGTATTCATAACCTGCAAATGCTATCGCATAACCTGTACACTAAAAATCGCGCTAGACAAAACGTCAAAGCGGCGGCTTGTTATTCCGGTAGGCCGGTCGGAAGTAATGGGTTTCTAATCCGTCGGGTTTCGAACTTATCCGGGTCCTTTCCTGTCCTCGGCTAGGGACTAGGTACTAGGGACGCGTAATTGTGCGGATAATCCGACTTGTAGGGGACACGTTTAGAAATTGAATCCGAATCGATGTCGGGATTGCATTAAAACATGCAGAGGATGCACACAAACTTCTATTGAAATTGTATAGTAGTAATTTTTTTTTCAGTACTAATTTAAACAAAACATAAACCTAGTTACGTTTCGTTCTATATTTTTATTACTTTAACTGTAAAATAATTGTGTTAATATTTGAATCACAGAATCAGACTTATGTGTGTTAATAAATTTAAAGTTTAACGATGAGAATTGTTAAATAATGTGTAATTGTTATAATTTACGATTATTTATAAAATCAGATAATGTTTTGAAACTGTTCTATTTTCAACCTTCTTTGATCTTATCGAACCTTTACGTTTGCGAACAATCTTTTTTTCTAAGTCGAAATCTTATAAAAATATACATATGCGAACACTTCGAAAGATGCCCGCGTGTTTGATATGTGTAAAAACTTTCGGAATATAAAATACGACATAAATCAACGGCTTCTTCCACACTTTTTCTTACATCGAAAATTTGATTTATTTCGTTTTTTTCAATTGGGCGATTTCATATTTTATGGTCATTTTGTTTCACTCCTTCGTACCGTTCAACTTACGGACACATGTCTTAAAACGTAACATTGAAAAGGAAACAAAACCCGATATTTCTCATTTAAACGTCATAAATGAAATTCGTTTTGTACATCCGTGTTTTAATATTATATTAACAAACATTCATTTTTTTATCAACATTATCATTCCATAGATGTCGTTCGTAACGTGCGACTCTTCAAGATTCAATTAAACGTAGGTGTTTCTACTTCGATTTATATCAAAAGTAAGTTTAATAATACAATTAAAAGTTTAACGTAACCGTCTCGATCAGGTAACAATAGATTAATCTAAGAAGTTTAAATTGCTCCGTTTGTTCTTCGGAGTGTTCCAATGGCGACACTGAGGAGGTGATGGCGGCGAAAGACGAAACTCAAAAGACTATCTCGGCTGTTGAAGGGCAGATTCGAGCGGAACTTTTAGATAACCTCGGTCTATCTATTTAAATCGACCGCCGTTACTTTTCCAATTACGTAATTGATTAAAAAAATATAATGGGTTTTATTGAAATAGCTTATGCTATAAAAGTCATTTTGTATTATTTAGTTCAATGTGTAAATTTCAATAGTAATTGTAACTTGTAGTTTATGATGGATTGTTAAATAGATTATGAATACAATGTTATCAGTTTGTCTTAATCTTTTATGTGATGTACAGTGTTAATGAAATGTTTTTTTTTTAGTAGTTTAACATAATAGAACGATAAAAATAATTTTATTAAAAGAATTTTTCAAAATTTGTGAAGTGCGTTTGTTGGAAAAAAATCAGATATGTAAAAGTATCGAAAGTTAATAAAATTGCGAATCCAATAAATTATTTTTGTATTTTAATCAGTTTCAAATAACTTCCCATTAGGAAGAGCACGTTCTGATATTCATTACATCTCTTGAAAAAATTTCAGAAATTTTCAAGTTTGATATATTACTATATTATATTTCATTGTATCTATAATTACATCTTTTCAATTACGATTTCTTTGCATTTCAATTGAACGAATAAAAAAAATTCACATGAAGCCAAATCAGATAAATAAACAACTTCACTTTTTTTGCGTCGCAGAAAAGAGTCAATATAACATTTCAGCAAAACAACTCGATGCAAGTATAGTAATTCATCCTTCACATTTAAATTCTTATTTATTTTAGATTTCCTTATAATTTATTTATTATATACATACACACACACGAAGCCATATATTTATATACACAGTAAACCCCCCCCCCCATAACGTCCCCCCTTATAAATTTTCGGCGTACCCCAATAACGTCATTTAAAAAAAAATTGGTGTATTGTCCCCCTATATTGGTGTTATTAAAATTTTTAACATCATCTGTCAAATACGATAGTTGACAAGTCATATGATATACGAGCGGTAGTACCCGGCGTTGCTCGGGACTTAAATTTTAATTCAAATTATTTTTTTAAATTTAAATTAATTAAAACAAAAGCATAAAGCGGCCGCATATAGTCACAATTTTTGAACGCGCAACAATTTTTTTATATAGGTGGGGGAAAATTTTTTTGTGGAACGTCCCGTTTGGGTTCTGGGAAATATGGTCACCCTAATTTGATTATACAACAACATTCTCGACAAAAAAATAAATATACATGTCAATTTTTATGGCGATCGGTCGAACGGAGTTGGAGTGAAACGGCTATATACAAATATACAAAAAAATATCCATTTTTATATGTAATATATAAAAATGATACTTATAAAAATCTATAATACTTGCGAAAGACTTATTTTTCTGACGCCGGTGGTTAAAAAAGGCATTAAAGACCACAGATATACGGCTCGATTTTGTAAACCATAAAAGAGTTCATTCTATAATATAACAGAAGATGAGATTTGGGGAGTCATTAGTTGAAAAACTCATTTTCATACGGATGTCCAATATTATTTGAATTTCACAAAAAAAGTTTCACAATATTTTCTCGCTTTTCGTAGAAAACGCGATTACACAAACGATAAAAATAAATAAACAATAAAATTCTCACCGTATCGAAAAAAGCCTCACATCCATATAACATACGACCGACCTCGATCCCCAAATTAGATCATGTTCACACTACTTGATTGACAACAATTGCGCGTAATTCCCTCAATAATCGAGTGTCAATCAAGTCCATCGAGGCACCTGTACCTTCATCTCCACCTTCAGCCACTAACCGAAAGCAGAACGGGGGCGAAAGAGGTGCGCAGGGCCCCCGGGGGGCGGAGGCCCGCGACAGGCCCTCCGACACCAGTTGGCCACCAGACGCGCCGCCAACGCCTGCGTCACGGTGCGCCCCATTTGGGACAACTTTCGGACTCGAGAAACTTTTCCGATACTTTTTTGTTGTTGTTGAGAGATTTGTTTATGTTGATTCGGGATTAGTTGGCTGAGGGTAAGTATTTTGATTGTTAGATTGATGTGAGATTTTTCGTGTGGTTAAACAAATTTTGAGCAACTTATTTATTGGATACGATGTGTTATTGGATCGAAATTTTTGCAAGATTTATTAAATAAATATGATATTAATTTTTAATCTAATAAAAAAATAATCAATCAATTAATCGAATAAATCTTTTAACTGTAAAATGTCATACAAATATCATGTCATGTCAATATCATACAAATATATTATGTTCATATCTTCGAACCAAGTAAGAAATAATTTAACTTATCAGAATAATATGAAATCTAAATGATTTTATCAAAGTATTTATTTTCACATATTTTGACAAAGGATAATTAATTGATTGAAAAATATATAATCGTTTTGTAATTTGTTATATTTAATGAGGAATTCCGTAATTTGATCGAAGCGTTCTCCCTTAGGGTGTATGGTGTTAGTATTAAACCGCAAAACCGAATCACATACGCATATTAAACGTTCTAATTAATTTCGATGGTTATAATCATTGATTTCATGAAAAATTTCAATTGCCGTCATACGTGCATATGACAGAATTCACGTTATTAATTTGTCAATTGTTTAGTCATAGATGTAACGTTATTGAAACATACACAAAATACTATAATTAGACGAAGATAGGTCAGAATCCCTCTTAATAAGATTTCTGTTCACCCCTTTTGCTTAATAGATTTAATACACAACTGTCTTTGCGTAAATTGATTTAAGTGTTTGCACTACTAAGCCTAGGACGCTAATTTAAATTGAGAATAATTGTATAAGCATTTTAAAATAATTGAGTTTTTCTTTTCAACGTTCTATGATTACATGTATTTGTAAAGCATTAGCTAGTCTAAAAATCATATTACCAATTAGATTCCAGAAAAATTCTCTTTGCATTTACTACCGAGTTGAATAAAAGAAAGAAATAAATACATATTACTGATTCCGAACATAAAAAGAAGCTTGAAATATTTCGCTCCCATAACTGAGAAAAATCTAGAACGGCACGTCTTCAAATAATAATTATTGAAGACAGTGTCTCCTGAAACAATCAAGTCGTCCGACAAAAGAAGGGAAAAATGATAAAAAAAAGGATGATTGTATCGCCGGGGTTTTTCAATATATAAATATTAGCTGGGAATGAAAAAAAAGATTAAGACAATGTCCTTTACCGTAATGAATTCGATTTTTACGTTTCCATACCGACAATGAGATATTGACGATACGAATCCTTCGGAAGCACTCCAAACGAAAAACATCGCTAAAATTGAAATTCTTTCATCGTTTTCTTTTAATGAAAATGTTTTTCTACGATAAGACCTTTTCAATAAATATATAAACATACGATAGTTAAATAAAAAATCTTCTTATATCGATATCATAAACATTTTTCATTCGTATTTTGACACTTAAATGAAACAACAATATTTATCGCAATTCTTGATTCGCAAACTGGGTATTATATGTACAGAAACCAAGAATTATCTCAATACGTTTTCCGACATTACTCAAGAAAACATATTTCTTGTTTACATTTCGGCTTCTGCTCGAATTTCGTTTCCAAACAATAAATAACGAAAGTAACTCGACCCGATCGACATTAGAATATTCCTTTTAAATGTCGATTGATTAAACCGAGATCTAATTCTTCTATCGAAACGCGATATCGCCCATTTATTTATACATTCTATAAATATTTCCGATACATATACGATACAGGGACGTAGTTAAAGATCGCGAGGGACGTTTTCACCCTTCGGCGACGGCTTCGTGCCCCATTGCCATTGTTCGACTTTTCCGCTGTTGAGTTTTATTGCGAGTTCGAGTTGTTCGAAAAATATAGAAATAAATTGGCGAAGAGACTTTCGGCAGCCCTGTCGAAATGGATTTTTCGTGTTTTGCAAAACGGATTTTTGCGCGGTTGCGGGGAACGTCGCGAACGATCGTTTTTCGATTTATGGAGTGTTTCGGAGAATTTATGCTTCTTAATTAATTGAAGTATGTGTTTGTCTATCGAAAAGGTTTTTCTTTTTTGTAAAATTATTTGATTTTTTCAGTGAAAAGTTCGCATTACACCTTAAAAAATATTGTGAACATCTTTTACGTTCAACTTTATGCAATGTTTTTTTTTAATTCATTACGTTTATAATTTATTCTCAGACATCAAAATTGATTCATAATTTTCCGATGAATTGATTTAATTTTTTTTCAGTTTTCAAAGAAACTTATATGTTGAAAAAATTATGAAAACTTTCTTTGAAATTCGTGATGTGAAAACGAAAGTTATTTTTGCGAAAGGGAGTTGTACCCTCATTGCCATTGTTCATCGGTAATCATTAAAAATACACAAAAACTACTTTTGAATTTGCAGTTATTTTACTCTTTATTAAATCCATCATTTTTCAACCTTTTCTTATTCTAAACGTCACAACGATAACGCTTTTTCTACGACTTCAATTAAGAACGACATCCTTCATTCACAATCGTCACTGAATCATTAAGCAGAATCGTTTTTTCCATCACAATTTTTCACAACTTCTCCAAGCACGTTTTCAGAACTGGAATAAAATATCAGTTGTCCTTAAAAGTATAATGCGAAACGATTATAATACTCATTAACACGTACCACAGCGACCTCGAATAAATTAACATTATTGAACTCATGTTTGTCGAGCTAACATACATGTGAATAATACAAAGAAAAACAATGAGTTGTAGAATAAAATGATAATTAAAATGAATGCGAACGTGATTCGAGCCTGAACATTTGCATACTGAGCGACGGGACGGCCATTTTTCAAACCGTGCAAATTTTTCACGGATCAAATCGGATAAACCAGCCGATAATGTTGTGATGGAAATGTTTTTAGAGATTATCCCGAAATCCTGGAATTCTTCGGGAATAATTTTTGCATTTTTTCTCGTACGAGTGATTCGCTCGAATCTTTTTCGTGTGTGAAAGGAGACGTTTTGAACTTTTATTATGTTTTTGTGACAATTACTATAATTTTATTATATTTTTCGAAAGTATATTAAATTTTTGTTTTTTGAGTTTTGAATTTGAAAAATTGTATGAAATTTTTACATCATTTTAAATGAGCCGTATATTTTATGAGGGGTTTATATCCATTTTTCATGTTTCGAAATATTTTCGAATCTGATTTTCAATCTAATAAAAAATATAATATGATTCCGCAATTAAAACTTTTTTCAGATTTAGACTTTGGCCATTTTCAAAACAAACGTTCTAAATACGCCAGTCAAAATTCAAATGGAAATTATATAGATCCAATTCGTATTAAACTTGTCATGAAAGTTATTTATTTGTTCAATTTGCTTAACTTGACTCAATTTTTTTACGCGAAAACTTTTCAAATTTATCTCGATTTTTAGTAAACATTAATTTTATACGGAATCATCAAAAGTTATATGAAATTTTCCGACGTATACAAATCAGACTATCACCCGGCATAGATCTAAACAACCCCATAATTACATTATAATATACAACTATTACAAAAATGCCACAATAGACAAATTTAATTCAAATTTATGCCATTGTGCGAACTTCACGAAAAAACACGAAAGAACCCATCTCTCCGTTATCTCCCGACCGTAACGACCCGAATCTTCAATAGTGGAGCGCTTTGTATTCTTTCACGTCCATCTCCATACACGTGCATACGAAAACAGTCACGTGTACGTTATATCATACTACATCATATATGGGGCTTACATGGCATGCAGAGTTTTGATGGATGTTCGACTCCGATGCACCGAGCCAGGCGGCCAGGTGAAACATCAATTGCCTGTGTTCCTTATCGGGGACGTATCTATCCAACGAACCGTTATTCGACAAGCCCTGCATACGATTATTGGGCGATATATTATACTAGTATAAAGGCCCGATGTTAATAACATCGGCTCTGGATTGATGACCATACTATTACGAAATAAAATAAAAATTAAATATATCTATGCAAAATTATTTTATAGCCGTGCCTTTGCGAAATGTCTCCAGAATATAAAATTATAGCCGTCATTATAATGACCATAAAGACTAAATTTGGAGGTCGCGATTTTCGAGCTCGAAAATGATGTAAATAGCAATTATAGCCGTTATTTTAACGGGCATACAGGCTAAATTGGAATGGCAAAGTCAGTCAGTCAGCCCGTACTCGATTTGAATATTTAATATTTAATTAATAAAATTAAAATAGTTCATTTGTTATTGTCACAAGACGTCATATAGGCAAAGCCAGTAGTTAGTAGGTAATAATCATATTATAGACGTTAAATGTATACGCATAAAGACCATATTTGCGAAAAAGTCGCGAGCGTCATTCGAACGAACACACACACACAGAAATCCGTGATTATATATAAGGGATATGTATTTTGTAAGTAGCTTGAGGGCCATCGTGTACAGAAAGACCGCAAAATTCATTTCCTCTCACGAACGCATTTGTGCGGTTTGGTAAATGTGTTGCTATATTAATTTGAATGCTTTGATTTTTCAGAGTAGATACTAACCACAGCTTTTTATAGTTAAAAATTAGAAAATGGACATGTTAAAAGTGCGGTTTTATTCGAAAAAATAGTGAAAGAAGCTGCGTAGTCATTGAGCCGCAGCTTAAACTAATATTACGTCTTATATATTATTATATTATTATATTATTATAATATTATAAATATTTAAAAAAAAAATGGAATGAATTATAATATGACCTCGTGTCTATCGTGCGTGAATGTGTTCTATCGGGTCGAAAGTGTCTATTTAAAATGATTACTAAAATTGAGTATTAAATAATGTAGTCAGTAGATAGATCTAAATTTTTAAAATCATTCAAAAATTTCTGAAGGAGTATTAAAAAGTATTATTCTTAAGTATTGTATTATCTAAATCGAATAACATCCAATATGAGGAAAAATTCTCGAACTCCCAATAGTATTCCAGAAAAATCTTGTTCTAAAATAAACTTTGTACAAATTGCATATGATGATAATTGAAAATTGAAATTTAACATATCGAAAGGAAAAGAACGAATAAAAAAAGTCTATTTCGAACAGTTGAACGATGATTGAAATTTGTCGTGTAAATCGATCGTTTAGTTGAAAAGGTCGATTCGCTGATTTCGGAAAATTTATACTTGAAAAGAAGTTGCGGCTCGTTAAAGAAATTGTTAGACGTCCGACAATCAAGTGTCAACGCAGATATTCGCCTTTGTAAGCAGAAATGCTTCTGCGATGTCTTGTTAGATCGACCTTAACCTCAGCAAACGTTCGCTTTTACGTTCGAAGACTTCGCGAATTTAACACATAAGAAATTCGCGTATGTAACTTCAAGCAAGTTCAGTTTTGAATCGTTTGTTGTCATCCGGTTTCCCTCAACTTTCCCTATACATTCAACGGAAAGAAAAACAGTTTATCTCTGCGTACTCGGTACGGCGACTTCAAATTATAATTTCAGAAAGTTTCACTAAATTTACGATCAAAACTATATTTATAATAAATTTCATACCGTGACACAAATGAAAATGTGCGTTCATTATTTGATATCGATAATCCGCGGTGCGCGACAGACACAATCGTTGATCCATCTTTAATCTAATTGGATTTTCGAATGAAAAATGAAAAACGTCGATTATATTTTCGATGCACTTGATGCGATTATTTTCGGCCTGACTTTGATTCTATTAACGCATTCGGCAAATCGTATTACAAATGTAAATTCCAATTCGAATTTTCGAACTCGATCCCAGGAGGGACGAATTGTGCATAACCGGGATGCAATGACCGTTGCACGTGTACAAATTTGCAACGGCCAAATGCGTCAAAGTATCAAATTCGATTTAGCAGTATCTGATATGGGATTATGTTTAATATTTATGTAATCTTAATATAGCTATTGTTTTACAATTTTAAATTATTTAAAAAAAGATAATTTCTTAGAGAAGAACAAAGAAGAACATTTCAGAAAGTCAAGATTTCCAAAAAGAGGTCAATTATCATCTACCACACATGCGAAATTTTTTGAAAATACTTCTACACACAAGGAAAATCTACGTCCTGGAAATCTCAAATTTCGATGAAACCTTGTGCGATGATAGTTTGCTTTTATGATTACAATATGTCATAATATAATACGACACAATATCCAACCAATTTTACACAATATGATTATAATATTCAATGATAACGATAAGCTAAAATTTTCTGGATACCGATTCCCAAAAAATACGAATTATCAATAATAATTTGATTGTAAAAGAATGGCATATAAAGTTAGATGGTAAAGTATTTTTTTTTTTTGGTTTCGCGAGTTTTGGAAATATTTCCTCTTTAATTTGGAGGCCCCTAAATTTGGAGGCCTCAGGCATGTGCCTCAAGAGCTGTGCCTTAATCTGCTACTGTCTTCATTTAATAAATATTGAACATAGCTATAAACATATAAATTTAACATAAGTTGATTTCATGATTGACAATATCCAATTTAATCAATTAATCATCGATTCGCTAATGGCAATTCTTACATTCGTAATTTACAGATAAAACGACTTGTTTTATTGGATTTATAAAATTGTATTAAATATGTATCGATCAAACCATTTTATAGCATAATCGCCAAAATAAAATTTTGTCGCAATTGATTCAGTTTATCTGGTTTATTTCTAAAAATCTTAAAGCGAGTACATGAAAAGTATATTTGCGGTCAAAAAAGCGATTTAGAATTAACCCATTCGTGTCTGAGGGGTCGATTATGATGATTGCGTGTCGTTTCGGTCATTCATGCTGAAATTTACGGTTGATTCAGACAACTGAAAAGCGGTGTGTTAGCGCACACGCGAATGGTCGCCTGATACGGGCTCATGCTACTTGGCACCATTTTCAGCTGCCGTTTTTTTTTTTTACCATTTTTGCATATTTTCAAGCTTTAAATATGAAATCGGTGGAGTTCATTGTGATATTATATATTAAAAAAATATATTATATACATATATTTATGAATATATTTGAGATATCCAATAGTATTATAATAAGAATTTCATTTTCAAAACTTATAAATATTTTTGTATTTTTCATCAAAAACTATCAGCCAGTCCGTGGTGCATCGATAACGCTGCATGGATTATCATTCACAAAAGGATGATGGTTCAAGTCGCGAGGATGGCGAGAGTAGATTCCGTTTTTAACAACTATCCGATCGTCTCAAATTTAGTATTTGCCATTAACCATCTTAATCGACTTTCGTTCCTTTCCCACAACTTTACATTATTTATAAATAATGTCATATTAAAAAGGACTATTTACAAAATTTTACCTCGTTATGGCACCTGTTGTCTCATCATGTTCTTACATATGTGGAAAATGGACTAGTCCATATACCACTAATCAAATGATAAAAACACGGGATTAAAAATTAGGTTTTTGCGGTTTTTTTAAATTTTCAAATCGCCTTTGAAACTTTTCAATATTGCAAATGTTTTTTTTATATTTTTGTAAAAACGGGAAAGTCATATGAAACCAAATAATCTGGTAAATTAGAAAAATTTAATGTGTGCGTTTTATAAATACATTTAAAATATGTTATCGATCCTGAGAAATTACCAACTTTTAGATGTATTATAATCGATTCAGTAATTAATGATTTTTTTATTCTCACGTATCGAGAAGATGAGAATTTGAAAAATTGTTTTGAAAAAGTAAATTGCTACGCAGTATTGTCCGTCTGTCCGCCTAACCGTCTGTTGGTCTGTTCGATGACGCTCACGACTTTAAAACGACGCGTCGATACGATTATTTTTTTGCGACTATAAAATTATTCTTCATATGTATATAGTCTTTATGCGTATACACTTAACGTCCATAATATCATGCTTACGAAAGCATCTCCATTGAATTATGCAATACGTCGACTATTACGCAGCGGAAAAAATATTCGGATCCCCTATACATGTATATAATCACCGATGACAGATGTCTGTGTCTGTTTGTGAGGCTCTCAACTTATCGTTCCAATTTAGCCTGTATGCCGTTCAAATATAACGGCTATAATCACTACACGAGTACGGCTATAACGCGAGCTCCGAATTTAGTCTTTATGGTCATTATAATAACGGCTATAATCTTATCCTATATAATCTCATATTCTGGAGACATTTCGCAAGACCACGGTTATAAAATATGTTTACATATATTCAATTTTTGTTTTATTAGGTACATCACGCAACGGAACGTTTATAAAATAATTTTGCATAAATTTATTCCATTTTTATTTTATTACGTAAGTAATACTATGGTTATCAATTCGCAGCCGATGTCATTAACACCGGGCCTATATACTAGTTTATTAATAAATATTTATAATTATTTCTTTCTCCAAACAGTGGTTTTCACTATCCCGAAGACGAAATGAAGACTGTATCCAAAATGGTAGCAGGGAATCTTAGGTAATCGATCATAATTTATTTGATTTTATTGATTTAATCGAATTTAAAAAAAAATCCTGCATTTTTAGAGATGGCGTCATCGATATGTTTTCTACATTACACAAAGATAACGTTCCAATACTAGTATTTTCAGCCGGTTTAGGAAATGCAGTTGTTTCAGTCCTCGAATGTGCAAACATTATGACACCTAACGTAAAGGTTATTCAAGAACATATTCGAACAGACTTTTAAATCCATGCGAAATGTTTTTTCATCCAAATATTCATTTTGTTATAGGTCATATCAAATTTTTTAAATTTCGACGCCAACGGAATGATCAATGGTATGAAAGGGACAATAATTCATGTTTTCAACAAAAACGAAACAGTTATCAAAGGAACTGAATATTATGACATGATAAAAGAAAGAACAAACGTCATTTTGATGGGTGATTCAGTGGGAGACGCTGGAATGGCAGACGGAATCGAACACAGTGAAGCAGTTATTAAAATTGGATTTTTGTATCACAACGTTGAGGGAAATTTACCTATTTATATGCGAGAATTCGATATTGTTTTAGTGGACGATCAAACTGTCGATATACCAAATAAGATTATTGATTTGATTAAAACATAAGCAAAATCTTACTATGCGGAATTACTTATTGTTAGACGAATTTAACTTTATATAGAAATACGTTAGCTTAATTGCAAGTAAATTATTCATTTTTACCAAATACACTGTTGATTGATATTCAACTTATTTTATTAAATAATACTAAGTAATTATGTTTTGAAGAATTGCTTCATTTTATTGTTTGTTTGAAAAATATTTATTTTTTAATATATAAATATTTAATGAAAAATCCATTTTTTATTTATTTCATAGCCTGCTGGTACTACAGAAGCAACTATAAATTCAGTTTAAGATTTTGTCGTATGTTATGATTTTTGTCTATTACTGATGTTTATTTGATAGTATGAAAGAATTATTGATGGTCATTAAATTTTTCAGTACAAAACAATGTTAAAATCAATAATTTTACTCTTCGTTTAAAAAAATATATTTATCTCTTTTAAATATGTATATAATACGTATCTATCTATCTATATAGCTATCCCCTATTCCCTATATATAATAGCGGATGTCTGTCTGCCAGTGTGACCGTATGTGTCGATGACGCTCGCGGATTTTTTTTTTCTTCAACCCGAACCGCGACTTTTAAATGATGATGATGATGATAATAATGATGATGATGATGATGATGATTTTTTTTTCCTTTTTTCAAATGAACGACGAGTACATATTTCGAGTTCACACAATCGGGTTTTCATATTTTAACGTTTTCCGTTTCTCAAAAAAACCACAGCCGATGTTATTAACATCGGGCCTATATACTAGTACTATAAAACCGAAAGTTTGTCTGTCACGCTTTTCGGGGAATTGATTTTCGTTCATTATAGAAAAAAAAAAGAAATAAAATACCTTGTTCGCTAAAACCTAGTCAGATATCTTTAAAAATACTCCTATGTGGAACTATGTATGTTTGAGCCAGTGGCGTAGCTACCTAATCGCAAGGGGATGCGAAGCATCCGAGCTCAAGTTGCGGAAGAGTCCATATTTTTAAAAACTCAATTTGAAAAAACAAATTATTATCCATCTAAAAATATCGAATGTTGAAACAGCAGATAACAAAATAACTGAATGTTCGACATATGAAATTTAATTAAATATAATACCATAAAGTCCGATTGGTTTCGTTTTGTTTTTTATCTATATTTTTTTATATGTATTTATATATTCCGTAATCGGAACTAATTTTCACTAAATGCGAACAATGTTACAATTGTTTCTTAGAAAGTTTTCTTATTTTTCATTGTTCTCGAATATTTCTCAAAATGCGATTCTTCGAATAAATCAAAATTCACGAGTCATCGAAAATGCTAATTTCGATCTTTCTGGCGCAATTGCACACGTCGAATGTTTTTAGTTAAATTAGTGTACAGTGATTATATAATAAAAGACACATTGTATAAGTTTTAATTTTATACAGTGTTTTATTAAAAAAAAAAAATAACACGGAGAATACAAAAAAATCCTTAATTCGTGCTAATAATGATACTAGACAAGAACACTAACTATCAATGACTGGTAACAGAATAAATGCTGCTAACTATTTTTTGCAAAATATTTTAGTATAACCTTAAACCCTATTTTACGCACTAAAAACATAATTTTACGCGTAGTGTTTCTTCTCGAGAATCCCTTCTCGAGAATCCCTTCTCGAGAATCCCTTCTCGAGAATCCCTTCTCGAGAATTTCTCGAGAATTTTCTTATTTTTTGATTTCTCGTTTTTCAAGAAATTTCATGATTTCTTGAGAATTCTCGAAAAAGTAAGTTGTGATAAAACTATTCTAATCTTTTGTATATTTTATATTTTATTATACATGAAATTCTCTCAATATCAAAACTACAGTAATTTTGTCAACCTCAATACATAAATTTACAGTATTTAGCAGTATTAAAGGTTATTTATGTAAAGAAAGAAGACGGGAACGAAAATACTGATGATGATGATGATGATAATAATCAAACACGGAAATAATTTCGATAATAACCGGTCTCTAGTTAAAGAGTTTAGTATATTCAAATCAACAGGCAAAAAGACAAATAATTTACGGCAACTTAAAAATGCATTATCTACGATAAAACCACTTATAGGTACTGAAAACAAACGCAGTTTTTCGGTTGCAAATGATTTTATAATTAAAAAATGTACTCAAATGGGCAATTCGGCATTAAACGATTAAATTTTCTAAAGCATTACTTAAAAAAGGAATTTTTAAGACATCTGTGTATTATTAAATCAATCTAATTTCCATTATTTTAATTTATAGAAGTAGATATTAGAAA
Source organism: Hydropsyche betteni (assembly GCA_028571205.2). Lineage (NCBI taxonomy): Eukaryota > Metazoa > Arthropoda > Insecta > Trichoptera > Hydropsychidae > Hydropsyche > Hydropsyche betteni. The sequence continues at coordinate 4,020,810 of JAOXNN020000037.1, read as the reverse complement.
AATTCTTGAGAATTCTCGTGAATTTTTTTTGAAGCAAGTGAGAATTCTCGTTTCTCGAGAAATGAAAAATGTCGAGAAATAAGAAACACTAGTTACGGGCATCAGAATGAACGATGAAATGATTAAAGAAAAGTTTGCTTTGGCCACATGCGTCAGTGTGACATTCTATATGACATTGTAGGAGCTTTAGGGTAACGATAGGTTATACGTCGTAGTGTAGTGTAGTGCAGTGTGTGATAGTGATTAGCGATTAGTGTGATTAGCGATAAGTGTAATTAGCGATTAGTGAAATGTTCCCTCTGAGTCGTCGCGTGGGCGTCGAATGCGTCGATGCGAATCGAAGGGTCCGCGTCGGGAACCCTGAACTCCTCGAGAAAAAGTTGTCAGCTCTCGTCTCCGGTGGGACGAATCGGTTGCAGATTGTTGCAGATTTCGACAACACCTTGACCAGGCAACGACCTCGTCTTCCTGCTGACAAATTGATGTCCAGTTTCGGTTTGTTCCTCCATATCTCTATACTTGTGACAATATTATTATTATATCTTATTTTATATTTATATTATCGATTGACACCAGCACAATAATCGGGTGTTATGTTTTATCTTGCTTATTCCTTGTTTTACTTTACTGCAGAACATATTATTATTATTAATTTTCTCAATTCAATAAAAAATACATAAACAGAAATATCGATCGCCGATCAGTTTATGCTATACAGGAGTCCTCGACTTACGACGGTTTGCACTTACAACTGGAAAAAAATTTCATTTTTTTAATTAATAACTATTTTTAAATTGAATGATAAATCTCCAGCGTATGTGAGAAATAACTGTGTGAAATAATAATGTGGAAGAATGTAGAACCGTCAAAAAAATTAGTATTAAAAGAAATAGCTTCTGCTTTTAATTTAATTAATCAAGGAATACAAAAATTTGAAATGGTCGATCCAAACAGTGAAAGATTTTCAAATATTATTTATTTAAGTAAAGTAAGTAAAACTGCCGGAAAAAAAAAATGTACATATTCGACTTACGACCGAGGATCAGGAATGCATCTCCGTCGTAAGTCGATGACTACCTGTATATAAAACAATTTGCAGTTTTATTGATTCAATAAAATATTATATTCAGGTATGTTTTGTGAATGTCCGTCGATTCCTGAATTCTACAAAAATGAAGATAAGAGATTATGTGAAATTTATAAACCGATAGAAGTTAGCTCTGAAATGAGTACAAAAGATAAAATTGTACATATGGAAGAATGGTATAGACAGGCAAACAAATTATTACAGTGAGTAAAAATATCAAAACGTTTGTGCATAATTTCACATATTTATATATAAATATTATTAATTATTTCTTTCTACAAACAGTGGTTTTTACTATCCCGAAGACGAAATGAAGACTGTATCCAAAATGGTAGCAGGGAATCTTAGGTAATCGATTGGAATTTATTTGATTTTTGATTTTATTGATTTAGTCTAATTAAAAAAAAATCCTGCATTTTTAGGGATGGCGTTATCGATATGTTTTCGACATTACACAAAGATAACGTTCCAATACTAGTATTTTCAGCCGGTTTAGGAAATGCAGTTGTTTCAGTCCTCGAATGTGCAAACATTATGACACCTAACGTAAAGGTTATTCAAGAACATATTCGAACAGACTTTTAAATCCATGCGAAATGTTTTTTCATCCAAATATTCATTTTGTTATAGGTCATATCAAATTTTTTAAATTTCGACGCCAACGGAATGATCAATGGTATGAAAGGGACAATAATTCATGTTTTCAACAAAAACGAAACAGTTATCAAAGGAACTGAATATTATGACATGATAAAAGAAAGAACAAACGTCATTTTGATGGGTGATTCAGTGGGAGACGCTGGAATGGCAGACGGAATCGAACACAGTGAAGCAGTTATTAAAATTGGATTTTTGTATCACAACGTTGAGGGAAATTTACCTATTTATATGCGAGAATTCGATATTGTTTTAGTGGACGATCAAACTGTCGATATACCAAATAAGATTATTGATTTGATTAAAACATAAGCAAAATCTCACTACATGGAAGTACTTAAGCATATTTAACTTTTTGTAGAAATACGTAAGTTAAATTGTAAGTAAAGTATTCATTTTCACCAAATACACCATAGATTGATATTCTACTTATTTTGTTAAATAATACTAAGTGATTATATTTTCAAAAATGCTTTATTTTGTTGTTTGTTTAAAAATATTTATTTTTTTTAATATATAAATATTGATTGAAAAATTCGTTTTTTTTTTATTTATTTATTTCATAGCCTGCTGGTACTATATGAGCAATTGTAAATTTAATTTATGATTTTGAAATTTTGTATGTTATGTTTTTTGACTATTACTAGTGTTTATTTGTTAGTATAAAACAATTATTTATGATCATCAAATTTTTCAGTACACAACAATGTTAAAATTGTTAATTTTACTCGTCGTTTAAAAAAAAATACTTACCTCTTCAATATATAATATACATATCTATCTTTATAATGATTTATCGTAATTTGATATCGATTTATAGAGTGTTTAGCCCAATGGAAAGACAATTTTTTGTTTTGTTGAATTCGAAATTTTTTTCAAAAGATCCGTATGAAATGGCAGAATGGCCACTTTCTTGAAATCAAAAATGAGGTATACATGCAAAAAAGGTATTTATTGAATTATTCAATACGTCATACAATTCGTTTTCATCATTCGATGCATATGATTTTCGTTGGTAAAAACGTGCGGTTCTCTAACATTCTTATATAATATAATTTTATTGATTTTTTTTACTTCCAATTTATTGAAATACGAATTAAGATGTATGATACGTCAAAATGGGAACAATCTGTAAATAACACGATCGATCAAGGCCAGCATCGACTTACACTTTTTATCACGATATATCGATTTTGTTTCAATAAAAAATATTAAAATAATAAATATTTTCAAAATGTGTTTTTTTCGATAAATTATTATTATTTTTGTAATATTATTGAGTCTGCCGTGGGAGTGGGTGAGGGGGTAGTAAACCCATAGGGCTTATATTTTAAGACCTGCAGGGCTGACCTCGAGCTTGTTATATATATATTTTTAGAACAATGAGTCGAAAGTAAAAACATTAATTGCAATTTAATAGTTTGTGTCTAATTTTAGATTTTTATTTAATGAAAAGATTTTACATTGATTTAACACCTCTAACGCTAAAACAGTAATAAATAATGAACACTAAACATAAAAATAAATTGCTACACATTTAATGCAAACATAAGCGCTGCTCACTTATATACTTCTACACATTCACATGATTATTTAATGTTATTATCAAATACGAAAAAAAAATTATATACGGTAATATTTGTGTACACTGGAAAATGAAAAATTAAGTACAAGCTCGTCAAGATAATATATGCCTGTTCTAAAATATACAAAAGTACAAAAAACAATAACGCTAAAATTATTTTAAATATTTACAGACATTATTTCTATAAAGATTTTGTGATGAAAAAAAATCAAAAATAAATACATGGTTTGTCAAAATTAAATATAATTGTTCAGTACGAAACAAACATTAATTCACATATTATAAATTTACTTTGAAAAGTTAAATGAAAGGTATATGAATTTCGAAATTTTGAAATAGAACATTTATTCTCCTTAATTGTACGTATATCCTTAATTAAAGTAAAAATTTTCTTTAGTATAGTAAGTGTATATAATATATATATTTTAATTTAAGAGAATCAAATGAGGTAGAGAAAAAGTAAATTTAATAAATAACTGATTATAGTACATAAACCTAAAAACTACGGGAGATATTTAAATTACTATGTACACTTTAAACTACAAATAGATCACATTTGTTACATTTCAATGCAAAATTCATTGTGACTGGTTAATTAATAATTAGTTTATACATGCTCTATCTAACACTTACGAGTAAGCATTTTTATAATTTAAACTGCTTATATTTCATTTTTATATTACAAAATATATTCACACATAAATATTTTTAACGGAAGTCGACATAATATGATTCAATTGCACAAACGATAATATATGTATGTACAAATCAATTAAATTAATGAATAAATTAATAAATCGGTAAAACAATATCGATGTATTATACATATGTGTTACGCATCGTTTGCGAAATTATTTAGTTCACGTATGATGCAAAAAATTTTACGTTGTATCCGAACAATGTAGAGGGATGACACTCTGTCGATGATTTTCAAAACTATTTTACGTCATACGCGAAATAGGCAATTTCGCAAACGCCGTTTAACCCTTTGACTGCGATAGTATCTTTTCTTATATGCATATATTTTTTTTTTTTACGAAAAAAATTTTGTTGGTATAGTGATCTGTTCTCACGTTTTACTGCTAAACTATGCCATTTTCCTATATGAGGAAATGTTAATTGGAGTACGATCTTCTATAGTTGCTGAAAAAATAAACTAGATTCGTTATATTTTCGTCAGGCTCGGATGTATTCAAATGTTGTCAGTCGGAACGCGGCGCGCATCATATGATGCGCGCCGCGTTCCAGACTCGACTTGTTTGCGCATCATACGATGCGTGCCACGTTGAAAGGGTTAAACATACGTACTTAATTAACGAAAAAAAATCAGTTTTGAAGATTTGTGCTTTCAGTGAAAATTCAAGCATTTGTGATTTATCAGTTTTATATTATAATAAGTCATCGAATACCATATAATTAATATAATACTTTTACGGCATATGAAAATGCATGAATTCACTCGACATCGGCATCTCTCTCACTTTTCGATAGTGATATGACGAAATAGAAAATCGACACAAATTCCTCAATTGCAAATGTGTTCCTCGCGTTTGTAATGACATCTTTCACAGACGACGTTGCAGCACCAGACGAACCGACACCGACACTTGTCGTCAACGTCCCTCACCCTGGTCTGGTATCCTCGGCCGCAGCAAAGGAGTCGGCAACCATCGGAACCAGCGCTGGTGCGGTTGCACAGTCGCCCGTGCGTCCCTAGTATGTTCATTCTGAAATCGTAAAACGTGGGCGTTACTTCTAATTCAGTGTCGATTATCAATTATGAACTCACTCTTCATTTGCTTCGCAATAATCTGGCGAGTCGTCCAAATATACCAAGTCGGTTTTGTTTGGTTTTTTCATATCGGGATGATATGGGCGTAGTTTTTTCATTTTTCTACCCCTTTTTCGGTCGACGACCTATGGATTGTATGATTTTTTTCAATATTGTTATTAAAATAAGTATAATATCAAAATAAAAAAATAAATTTACTTTTACGTGTGAAGCTCCATCGTAGCGAGCAGTGAGTGCATCTCCAACGAGTCGGAAGTTTGGCAATTTCCTCCAGCAAACTCTGACAGAACATGATCCTGACATCCCATGGCATTTACATGATCTTTGCATTCGAGAACGAATTGCCTAAAACGATTATGATTCAATTACGTATTCTAATTTAATTAAAAATATAAACACTAACCCTTCGTCCTGCTTCGTTGTTATGCAAATTCATGAGACCTGCAGACGTGTCTTTATCTTCTTTCGCATCAATGAATTCTCTACTAAATTTTTCACCGTAATGGATATCCTAAAAACAATATACTAAGTACATGTAAGTTTTTGCTATAAAAGTAGTTAAATATGATTGTAATACCTCTGAACAACCACCCCATTGCCAATTGCGTGGAGTTTTCTTTCTGACTCTATTATCACAGGAACAATCGTTTAGTTCCCCTTTCGAACACGATCTAGTAACAGCCCATGCGACTGAAGCTGAAGATACTGCGTACATATAAGCCGATTCTCGGCTATCTATTTAAAAATAAGTATTTATGAAAAAATTATGAAATATTTCTAAAATGTTTGCTTATTTAAATAACAATAAAAAATTAAACTTACTGACGGACATAACTTGCCCAAATATGCCAGTCGAATTATCAATTGAATTATCAACTGTACTACAATTCCAACGATTATGTCGAAATTGATGCTGGCATTCGTCTATGCCGATTTTCGCTCCCAATGCTACACTCTAATAAAATACGATAAAATTTTATATAATGTTATATAAAATAACTGATATAAATATCCATACGTACAGCCAACAATTTTGCAGAAGATCCACAAATATGCTTTTTCTGTTTTTTGTCCAAAATTTCAAGTTTGTCACAGTTTTCGTAAAAACTGCCCGGAGTGCCGTCTATAAAAACACCATTTCCTCCAACCGATTGAGGCGTACCTAGGCTCCTGAAAACAAAAAATATATATTTGAATTAAGGTGAAACTCCATAGTGAGCAATGATATTTAGTGATTGCGGGGAGAAATAGCGATTATAGATTTGAATAAAACATCCCCAACCAATCGAAGCGTATGTAATTTCTTGAAAACTAAAAATAATAATAATCAAGACGAAACCACATGAGGGGCTCAGAAGAAAATAAGGCTAAGCGCCAAAATTACAAAATTGAGTTTCTTTTATTTACTACAAAAATTAGTACTGTTACTACGA
>JAOXNN020000037.1:3974401-4014156 GCA_028571205.2 Hydropsyche betteni | reverse complement strand
AAAAATAATATAAAATAAAAAAAAATAATTATAAAATAATTTTGCATAAATATATTCAATTTTTATTTCATTACGTAATATTATAGTTATCAACAGTCGATGTTATTAACATCGGGCCTATATACTAGTACAATATATTTCTAAAATTTCAGCATAAAAAATAAACACACAAACCCAAAACCTCATGGGATTCCACCTTGGAAAAAAAACCACCGAACTCAACATCACAATAACGAGTCAAAGACGAAAAACGTTTATAGCCAATTTGAGGTGGACGATGATCGATACCAGCACAATGGATGGCCCATACAAAGCCGCGAAGCACTCGTCCTCTGTGGGCGGGATGGGGTGGTTTTACGTGATCAAGCACATTTTTGCTCAACTAATGGGTGCACGCTCAGATAAACTCGAGGACGGGCCGAGGGTGCAGCACCCATCCCACCGTGGCCATCGCCATTATGGTCATCATAGTCATCGGCGTAAATCATCCGATAATTAACGCCGGCTCGTTAAGAGGGGCTTGTGGCGTAACGTTTTGGTTTTAATTGGGGAAAGTTATTTTTTTGAATTTGGATAATCTGATTTGATTAGAGCTTTGATTAGGTTCTGAATTATAATTGAATTTATCCTCAGGCTTGTTAATTCTGCGGAAGTTTTCGAAGATGTGTGTGTGTATTTCGAGCGGTGACATCGCGAGATGTGTTCGCACAAATGGCTTCGCGTTTTTCCGAGGGAAATCCCATCTTACGTTGAGTACTATCTGTAATTAGATTTCGTGCAAAGGTTAGTTTCGAAGACGGTACGTTTTATTTCAAAATAAAATAAAAACGCCACGCTCGCTCACTTGCTGTGTTGCGAATTCACAAACGTGGAATATACACTTTATATCGGAGGATACAAATCAAAAATTCGTATTTGCGAAAAGACACAGTAAATTCTATACTCATATCCAAAAATCGATGTATTCAATACAACTTTTACACTCCAAATTCAATTTTTTGAACTAAGAATTAAACTTTTTACAAATCGAATTCAATCATCGAAGATTTATTTTCATCATTTTCTAATTTTTTTTATGATTTCATGAAAAATGTAAAACATACATTAGGTACCTACATTATATTGCCATGGTGCTTATTTTCTGATCGATTTATTAAAAAATAATAATTAATTATGTTTGTATAAAAAGATAATCAAAGTTAAATTGAAGAATAGATTGTATTTCATTGATTGCTATTACAAAAGTCTTAATAGTACTTTCCGACGACTGACTTCGATTTGGAATAGATTTAATTTGAAGTTTGAAAGATACGTATAAAAGTTTCTTTGATTTCATAAAAAAATCCCTTATTTTTTAAAATTTAACGATTTGTTCCCCAATGAGTTTTGCACCTTTTATAAACGCGAATATTTTTCCACTTCCCAACTGAGCACTACAAAATCGAGTCTAACGGGAAATAAACAACGAGATTTCAATAGGTTGAAAGTTTTCGCATCGAGTGGCCGTTATCTGGAAAATAGAGCTAACAAATGTTTCGTCGACCTTTCGTTACGTATTTCCACGTACACGTACACGTGATTCAGGACCTCGAGTGATCCCGTGACGAAATTCGACCGTCGTCAACTTCAAGCCAGGATCCGTTTTCAAAACTCAATTAACCATTCAAATGAGGATAACTACTCAACAAACGCGGCGACTTGTTGACTTGACCGCCCCGAAAAACTTGAAACGACTCTAATGCCGTTTGTTGCGTGTTATGTTATATGCTATTTTATTAATGGTTTTTATATATTTATTTTTAGCGATCGAACTAGGTGATAGATAACGTGGTTAATAGATGGATTGCGTATCGTTGACCTAATTGTAAGATCATTCGACAAAGAATAATCTTTGGTGTTTAAAACTATGAAAATTATATTTCTCTATGTAGTGAGTATATTCGATAAGAATGTCTAAACTTTCAGTGACATATTGGAAAAACCTTTTTTCTGAGTAGTGTAATTCCACTTGACCGTTGTAACCAAAACCACCCAAAAATTTTGAACTATAAAGGGCTAATAAATAGCCAAAAAAATAATTTTCAATTCTAACGAGTGAATTTTTCATAGTGGATGTTATATAAAATTCATACAACGATAATAATAAATATATTTTACTATGTAAAGATCTTATTTGTGAAACTTTTAAAATAGCTTAAATTTCAAATTCAATATTTATCATATTGAAAAATACAAGTTTTATGTTATATCCTAGCTGTAATTTTAAACACGTAATATTCATAAGGACGTGACAAAGGCGAACAAGGAAGTGCAATTACTTCACGTTATTACACGGTCTCCTATAGCACACAAGATTTTTTTCATTAACTTTTGAGCTTTGAGAATTTCAATTTTTTCGTAATATACGCCATCTAAGTCTTTTTTTAAGTGGCCTCTTTCAAAGAGCCTGAGAAAATTCACTATATTCATAGCACGGGATAAACCTGCAGACGTCCAACAACATAAATGATAAACGAAATATGATACGAGAACGTCTTGTAATTTAGGACATTTATTCTAAATTGATAATTTAATCAAAATAAAATATGTATACGTAACAATGGAAATAGATCTCGTGAGTGTATCAATTTTCCGCTTGAATTTCCTTTCATCGATAATGAGCTTGTTCATTTTTCCGATCTGCTACGACAATTTTGCAACTTTTCGAGGATTGCTTTTCACGGATGCGCGACTTTCACGGCTTTTTGAACAGAGTTTAGGCTTGTTTGTTTTTCTTTTCGACTAAATTGGCAGTTTTCGATACACGTTTGCATACTCGTGTGTTGTACACACACGTCTCAATCTGTTTCTCGAACTTTCAGTTCATATTCGCTAGTTTTCTTTGATTTTTTTTTAATATAGAACTATTGTGAAATATGATTTAATCTCAGCATACATATGTACGTGTCATATAAAATTTTCAGTATTTCTCACCCTTCGGCTGTCAGACGCACAACCGGCGCAAAGTCGACGAACGGCAGATTGATTCGATTAATTCTCGATCTTTTCACAAATTGAAAAAAATATTTTTTTCAAAACGAATCTACGTATGTTAGACACGAACCCTTCGTCGCCATTTAATAATCTGGGACGTTGGAATAATTAAAAGTTTGTCCGACACGCGTCCACAAACTAGGTCTCTCCGTATAAATTTATTATATGTAAAATCTATGTAGGATTTGAATTTTCCAATTCAGAAGAGGAGTTTTCTCGACTGCATGTAGTCTGAAATAGTTTCGACAAAACTAGGATTATCTTTGAGAATCTTCGTTTCGGCTTTGAAAGTTCGTGTGGCTTAGTATAGTAACGAGAAAAAAAGATAGGGAAGATAATATCGACATTTATAGGATTAGTTTCTTTGTGATTTAAAATAGATTATATAATAGATTTTTACACTTTTGTTAGTTTTTTTTTATTTCAAATTTCGTTTTATAAATATCGAAATGTGCAATATTTATAGAGGCAGTTTCTTTCACGAGTCAATATTGACGCGATCTCGAAGTCCTTTGATGTAAAAAAACATCTTTATATACGTTACTAACAAGATTATTTTTTTACCAAATAAAATATTAAAATGAATATGATATATAAATTTCAAAATATATCGCAGAAGTAAATGATTCGACAAATTTTCACCGCCGCATTCGAAATGTATAAAATTTTCAATTGTCCACCGGCGCATTCTACTGCATTTTTCGCCATACATAAAACATAAGTCGACAATTATTCTAACGACGAATAAATAAATAATCCGAGGCGTACTTCGTCCACCACTTCTTTCATAAAAGAAAATGCAATTATACGACGTCGAAAACGTTCTGAATTTACATACCCACGGTGCAAAGTTTCTGCATTTTTTCCTAAAAATTTCAAACCTCCTCCGTAACTTGGTCACATCAACAAAACCTTATATATTATATAACATATTTCGAACACATTTCAGGCACATTGGTATGATCCATTTCACATTATTCTTATTAACATCGATCCGTATTCCTGGCCTGGTGCAATGTCAGCCCTCGTCCACTTCATTATCCCAGATGAACGACCACAAGAACATTTCAGACCTCCTCGATGGACTCCTCAGGGGCTATGACAACAGCGTCAGACCAGACTTCGGAGGTAAAACCGATATCTGATTGTTCGGCAAAGCGTTATTAAAATCGCTCATACGATATTGGATCGGCTTCTAATAAGACTCAAAATCTCATATTTTACATGGCGATTTTTATAAAATATACTTGAAAGTTCAATACTTGCATAATTCCGCAAAGAAGTGTTCGGAAAGATAAATAAGCTTTGGCGGTTGCCTATTCCCGGAATGGTGGATTCCCGAAGGATTCCTTTTCCGCGACGAGGTAAACACGCTAGTGGCGCAAACCGCTGGATCGGAAAGGATTCGCACAAAACGGGAAACGTGGTCTTCGTATGTAGTTCATGTGTTGCGGTAGTTCGAAATCGAACGGAAGTGCTTCTTTGATGCGATTGTCGAAAATAAATTCGATCTAAAATGATAAATTTCGAATAGAAAGTGACTTTGAGTTTGAATAATATGAATCTCTCGTATTGACCGGGTCAGTTCTCGCTTAACTTCGATGATTCTTAAGAACCGATGTTTAATTCAATAGACTACATAGAAAATTGCTAACATAAATGACTCTTAATTGTGATCACATAGCTTTCGGTAAATAAATCTAAATTTCAATATAATAATATTCTCAGATTACAGATTTGTGAAATTTTATTAAAAAGATTTTTTTTATTTTTTTATTTAAATAGGATAAAGTGGGAACAGCGTATATGAAAACTGTCAAATGATGTTAACGTCCCACAATCTTAACGCGATCGAATTTAAGTGCATCGAAAACTTTCAATAATACATTCTATATTTACAACTAATCTATACTTATTATATATGTATGAAAATTGATTTTTCAATTAAATTTCAGGTCCTCCAGCAATAATCGAAGTTGATATTATGGTGAGAAGTATGGGGCCGATTTCAGAAGTCGACATGGTAAGTTTTGTATAATATTATAATTTCAATATAATAGATTTATTAATTCTAATATGACTATCACAGACTTACTCGATGGATTGTTATTTTCGCCAATCTTGGGTGGACAGACGATTGGCTTTCAGAGCTGACGCTAAAGAAACATTAGCATTAAGCATATCAATGTTGAAGAAAATATGGAAACCAGACACTTATTTTTACAATGGAAAACAAAGCTATCTTCACACAATAACCACCCCCAACAAATTCGTCAGATTGTATCAAGACGGACGAGTTTTATATTCATCTAGGTAAACTTTTAAAAACGCGGGGTCCTTATTGGGTTAAGCGAGACATAAAAGTGTTTATCTAAAATTATTTTTCCATCGTGTTAATGGAGCATTGCTGAGTGCGATAATTGAATAAACAAGTCGCCGTAATGCGTGCAGATCATTCGTGACGAGCTTTTAGCGAATCGCTGGAGATTTTCGAGGGGTTCTTTGATCATGTAAAAATGAACGTTTAAGAAAAAAAAAGATTTAAAAAGGTTTGGGTATGGAGACGAATCGGGTAATTTATATTTTCGTTTCAGTGAATAGATTGGCAAATGAAAAAAATATGTAATATATATATTTGACGGATAACGATGTGAATTTGTCGAACGTAAAGTTTGATTTAACAACTCAGAATTCTGGTATATTAGTAACTAATATATTATTATATAATAAATCTACATATAATATTTTCAAACAACTGACGTTTCAGCGACGTATTGACCATTGGATGATATAGTATTATATATTCAAATGAACTACTTGTTATTAATTAATGAATGTAAAATTTCGTTACCTTTTTAAAAACTAACTGTGTGTTATTCATGTATCTTTCTGACGACGTTTTGGCTTTAGATTCATCAAATTCTTCGTCGTTTTATAATAAGCTTATATTTCAAGAGATGAAAATTGCTTAACTGCAATTTATAAGTAGTGCTTGAATGCACTCGAAAAAATTTTACATACTTCGTTAAATTGAGTCGTTATAAGGCAATTTTTTAATTGAAATTGATTTTTAATCTAATTATAACATTTTTTGCAAAATTTTTAGTACTAGAATATCAATTAAATCATGCAGATGTTAGTAAAAAATCACTGTAATAAAATAACGTGACTTAAACAGAAACGAATCAAAAATTCAATAAATTGACAATCTTTGAAAACTTCCAAGTGAAACAAGTATATTAAAAGAGAATGAAAATCTACGAATGCGTTTTTAGAAAAATTCCTACAATAAATTCTTTAATATTACCGGCAAATAACCGCAGGCGAAACGACAAATCCATTCATAAAAAAAGTACGATTCAGATTTTTTTTTAAAAACCAACATTTCACACATTTAAACGAATCTAATTAGAAACTATTATAAAATGCAAATTCCGTTCATCCCCATCGGTTCGACGAGATCACGTCCGTCGAAATCCTTTTGAACTTTGCGGAAACTCCGAATTTGAATATTCGCTTTTCTAATTTCGGACGTATCGATACACCCATAATTCGTTGTTTGGCCCCGAATTGGGCCACGTCAGCCCTAAGAGAGTCTTTTCGGGAAAATTCCACTTCGTCATGCATAAAACATGACGTCGGATCCGGCATCAAAAATTGCCCAATTACGAGACAGTTTACGTTTCGCCTTTGATCCTGGAGACCGCAGGTGAAAGTTTCGCAATTAGAAACGACCTTACATTGTGTCGGATGGCATTTTAAACTGTTCTGAATTTTGTGTATTTTCATTTTGTAGGTTGACCATCAAGGCTGGTTGTCCGATGAATCTGGAGGACTTCCCGATGGACACGCAAAGGTGTCCGCTCAAGTTTGGTTCATGTGAGTTAATATAAAACATGAAAATTATGTGTTAGAATGTAAATGAAGATAGTCTGCAACTGTAAGATATAATATAATAGTATGTGAATGCAGACTAAAAATATTTGGTTTTCAGTTGGCTATACGTCTGTAGATGTTATTTATCGATGGAATCAAAAGCGACAAGTTGCTATTGCTGAAGACATGAAATTATCTCAATTTGATCTGATAGCGACTCCTGCTGCTAATCACACTGATGCAGTTGTGAAATCGTATCCTAAAGACGACAAAAATCCATCCTATATATGTAAGTAAATTTTCATTAACATTATCGATATTGAGAAGTCATTGTTAAAAATATTTAAAAAAAATGATTGATTTTCAGCTGAATATTCGATGTTGTTGGTGAGCTTCCATCTTCAGAGGCACATGGGAAATTTCTTAATCCAAGTTTATGGTCCATGTATTTTGTTGGTGGTCCTTTCGTGGGTTTCGTTTTGGTTAAATCGTGAAGCAACTGCAGATAGAGTTTCTTTGGGTATCACGACAGTGTTGACAATGACTTTTTTAGGATTAGAAGCTAGAACAGATCTGCCCAAAGTGCCATATCCTACTGCTTTGGATTTCTTCGTTTTTCTCTCGTTTGGATTCATATTTGCGACAATAATTCAAGTATAATTAGTAAAAGTGATAAATATTGTCTAACAAATTTAAAATTAATCATTTCTAAATTTTAGTTTGCCGTCGTACATTATTTTACTAAATATGGGTCGGGTGAATGTTACTTCAGTGCCGATCTCAGTTCGGAATCTAGTAGTGATGAAGATGATAATAAAACAAGCGGAACTACCAGAAGGAGTCAACCAGAATGTATTCACAATAATAACACACCAGGAAGCAGTCGAGAAGAAAGTAATTTCAATGAAATCAAGAGTGGAAGAGACGTTTTCCTTTTAGAAGTGAATTTTCGTGAAACAAGATGTATACATTTATTTTACTATGAATAAAATTTCAAATGCATTTCAGGTGATCCCTTTGAGAGCCTGTATCACACCTACAATACCAGTGCGCAGGACTTCCTTGAGTTGGAGCGGTTTGCCATGCTTAAGTCGGACTCAACCAGAACAAAATACCCAACATATTATCCCGACAACTGGTAAATATCACAATATTTCTACAAAACATCTGTTTTGTTTGGTAATATAGTCACATTATTTAAATTTTAGGTCATCGTCTTTCTTTCCAAGCATCGGGTCATATAAAAAAAAAGAAAAAACGAACACCACGATACAACTCTGTGTCTAAAATAGATAGAGCATCAAGAGTAGTATTTCCGTTACTTTTTTTAACCATAAACTTATTTTATTGGTATTCATATTTATCGAGAAGTGAACGAATCAACAAATAAATTGTAATAAAATATAGGTATTATATATGAATTGAAAAAAAGAAACAATTTTTTTCGGCAAACATAAATAATATAATTTCCATATAATATAATAATATAATAATAATAAAATAGTATTTCTGATGAAAAATATAAAGTTATTTTTCATCAGAAATACTATTTTTAAAGTTCACATCATGAAAAATTTCATGCAAGTAATACACAAGTATAAAAATAAATTTGTAGAACAATCTATATGTATATGTAATAATTAATATAAAAATACAAATCATGAGAAAATTTTTATATGGTCAAAATATATTTTCAATACATTCAAATAAACTATAGCAGTAAATTGAAACCTTACATTGAATCTATAATTCTATCTAGCAATGTTTCCCTAACTTATCTAAAAAATGACGATAATTTTATGAAACATGCAATAAATAAATATTTTTTCCAATAAATATAAAATTAGTCTTTGGATACATAGAAACCTACATTCACAATAATACAAATGTTTGAAAATGTATCCGTATGTATTAGAATAAAGTTTTCTAAAAAATTTGAGCAATTGAACTAAATAATATTACTTTTTTATGTATGGTAGTAAATCACCAATACCATTCATATAAACATCAGCAACGAGCATTTTATCATCTGGATTTTCAGATTTTTGCCACTTCCTCATATCTTCTAAAGTTGTGATGCCGGATAAAACTAGTAAAGTTTTAAAACCACAACGTGTACCAAGGAGTATATCAGTATTACTCCTAGAAGAATTAAGAACAAATTAAACATTCTCAAAAATGCAATTCAAGTAATTTTCGTGAAAAATACCTGTCGCCAATCATTAAAGTTCTCTTGGGATCCACTCCAAAATTAGCAACGATGGCATCTGATACATATTTTTCAGGTTTTCCCATAATGATCGCTTTTCTTTCGGCACATGTTTCTATAGCTCGCACCAAACTACCAGTACCTGGCAAAATAACTCCCTTCATTGGAAATCTTTCATCGGTGTTTGTTCCGATGAATATACAATTAGGATTATTTAAATATGAAGCGGCTTTGAGCATTTTTGCATAACTAAAATGTTCATCGAATCCAACTATGACTGCACCGATATCGGGATCAGGAGTAAATTCTTTTTTGATAGAAGCAAAACTTGTTATCACGTCGGGCTGAAGAAAATAATTATTTAACGAAATTTGTATAGAAAATTCATTGATTAAAAAAATAATTTATTTACCCCCACGCCAGTATGTTGAATTCCAACATTTTCCAATTCGCTGGTAATCCCAGTTGAACCGATGACATATACTTTTTTCTTAAACCCTAAATTCTTAAGATAAGACGCAGCTAGATAACCGGTAGATAAAATGTCATCCTTAAATAAAAATTTATTTATTTATTCTCAGAAATTCGATGACACGAAGATTTATATAAAATAAAAAATATACTTTTTCCGCGATGAACCCCAAATTTTTGGCCTTTTCCAAAAACTGGTCTCTGGTTTTAGTTGAATTATTCGTGACGTAAAATACTCTTTTTCCTATAGACCGTAACCCATTCAAGACTTTAGATGCGCCTGGAAGCTCTTCATTTTCCAACCAAAGAACACCTATATAAACAATTTACGAATTTTTAACTATACCTTAATGAGTTTCAGGGTTACATATTGTACAGGAGCACCTTTTGCTGCCTGAACTATTAGTGTGTGCAAATTTAAATAATCTTATTGTAAGGGAAAAATATTAGTAAAAACTTTCAAAAATAAGCCCCCTATAAAACTACACACTATACACGAAACTAAATATTATAAACCTTTTAATAGAGCATATTCGGTTCAATACAATTTTAACGAACCGTCACAATCGGTGAGAACAGTATCGAAGGAACCTAAAAACTGTTGAACTTCATCGTCAGTAAAAGCAGTGGTTCGAGATAATGATGAACTGAACATCGTCTAAAAAGTAACATAGAAATATAGATTTTGGATTACGAGAACACAAAAATCGTAATGATAGCATTTAAAAATAAAATTCAATTAAAAATTTTGAAGGAGTGATTGTAATTGTAAATAGAAGAGAACGACTAACCGAAAAAGACCTGAACACCTGACGTCCGCAAACTGACAGCATCGCGAATGTCACCTACTCTTTTTTTAAAGTGAGCCCGTCGCCGCTCTCAAAAACCCGCACACTCTGCAACTAGTGTCAACTTAATAATTAATAATTATCTACTTATATAGGTAGGTACCTACACATCTGTTTTCTTAATTTTATAGAATGAATTTAAAGGGTGAAGTTGAGGTACCGCCCATGAACATACCAACCTCCCAAGCGGTGAAACGCGTTTATACAAGTACATGCACCTATACTCATTCAGTTTGACAGTTGGTCGTACGAAACTTTTTTTTAGATATCGAAGCATCACTCGCATGTCGGTTTATTTTATGATAGTAGGAAGACTTGACAATTGGTCGAAAAGCACGAGCACTTGATACACGAAACTTTTTGTTCAGGTATCGGAGCAGTATCATTAAAGTATTCAATACCACGATCAATTAATCAATACAAAACTCAATTTCATTCATTAGGTTGGGTTAGATTGGGTTGGGTTGTGTTGGAAATAATCAACTGACGTTTAACGTCAAAAGTTGGATGCGAATATATACGTGAATGCAGGGTACCAACTTAAAACTTATAACTGGATTTGTATATGTATGCGTTTCACTGCTTGGGAGGTTGGTACGCTCATGGGCAATAGTTAAACTTTACCCATCACCGTTTAAGTCAGCACATGATCAACGATCTTGTTGTCTTCCTGAAATTTTAGCGTTTGGGAGTTTGTGATGAAAGCCAAAGTCAGAGCAAATCAATGAGAAAAACAAGACAGAAGCGTGGTGGAAAATAAAAGAATAAACGTCAGACTGTTTATGAGCGAGTATGCGGTGCTGCCAACTTAATCATTGAGACCACTCAAATGATACATTACCATAATAAATATAAATATAAAATAATAAATAACAACGTTATCGACGGTAAATAATCGAGGAGTTAAGTATAATCGACGAGACACACCCTAGGATGGGCGGGTGACGAGCACACGTATTATACGTGCACGGGTTTTAATCGTCACTTTGACGTTTCGCTTCTGACGTCCGAACGTCTGACACACACACGTCTTATTCTACTTCTAAAGTATTCGAAATGTCTCAATTTGCTTCTCCTATGCCGAGCCGTGAATTCCTCTGGGATGTCTTTCAAAGGTAACATCGATTTGGTATTCTGTCTTGTTTGTTTATCTTAATCCATTCTTCAAATATTAATGAACTTATGTATCATTTTGACCTTTCGGCGTAATTAAAACTGTTTTATGTATCATCTTGCTTGCAATCTGTCAAATGTCCATCATTAATCAACTCTCAAAAACCTTAAGACCTAAAATATTCATCTACTAACCGCATGTATTCAGTCGTGCAGTGCTAAAAAAAAGTGGTGAAACGCTACATACCTCTAAGACAAAAGAAAAATATTGTGCAAAAAATCATAATATGTTCTACTAAACTGCAAAAAAAACTAATAAAACTGATGACGGTTGACAATTTTCAAGTTCGAAAATTTTCTGCTGTCGTTCTTAAATACAAGATGTTTTTGATTTTATTTTCCAATTTCCGAATCTTTTGTGAAAATATGTGTCAAATTTGAGCGTAATGAATGAATGAAGGGCATGTGTTTCACACTTAACCGCTCGCTTTCTCTGCTCGACCAATTCATGTGGTACCCATTTTTCCCTTTTTTTATCTTCCCTGTTATATCCAGATGGCTTGAAATACTTGATTTCAAAGCTTTTCAGTCTAATGCTAAATTCCAATAAATTTTTTGAAATATGAAATTTTTATACTGGAACGGTGCTCCACCTCGAAACAAAGTGGTGGAGCGGCGCTCAGTGCACTCCTTCCTCACTATACCACTGCATGTATTGTCACTTAACTTCGCCGATTAGCAGAAACTAATGTACTCGTCAATAACTTGATTTTGAATGATGTAAGTAAATATCTGTCGCTCACTTATCTAGAAAAATTTATAGCGTGTCACTATTTGAGTCATCGTATTTGTTTATTTGAGATGTATAATTTTTCAACGTTATTTACAGAGTCGACAAAGATAGAAGTGGATTTATTTCTGCTGACGAATTACAAGTAGCTCTATCGAACGGAACTTGGAACCCGTTCAATCCAGAAACAGTTCGATTGATGATCGGTGAGTATTTTTCGGTTCAATACTCAAACATAATCTGCAATTCAGTACGTCATTATGAAATTTCAGGAATGTTCGATAAACAAAATAGAGGTACGGTCAGTTTTGAAGATTTCGGTGCTCTGTGGAAGTACGTCACCGACTGGCAGAATTGTTTTCGTTCTTTCGACAGGGACAATTCTGGCAACATCGATAAAGAGGAATTAAAAAGTGCATTAATAGCGTTCGGATATCGTCTATCCGATCATATTGTAGCTTTGCTTGTGAGGAAATTTGATAGATTTGGAAAGGGAACAATACTTTTCGACGATTTCATTCAATGTTGTATCATTCTATATGTAAGTTCTGTTATATTGTATTATTTTTTGTCATATTTCTCAGTTCGAATCACTTATTTATCACGTTGAAAAATTCATCTTTCAATTAACACGCTTGTAGTTGGGTTATTTTTTCATCCTGTAAAACTCCTGAACATAATTATTCCTTTTCTGCATACTTTTTAATCTCGATTTACCATCTCAGTAGCCCTAGAGAGGAATGTGTTAAAAAAAATTGATTTAATAAATACAGTACATATTCAAGAATTTGGTAGAAAAATAACTTTAATACTCTAATTGAAAAATGTCTGTATTTACTAATTGCGTGCAAAATATAGAATAAAAATAGTGAATTTCTTTTTGGAATTATTTTTAAATAAAATAACTTTGTGGATGAAATAATGTTACTTAAATGGCTTGACACGCACAGAACGGTGATCTTTTAGTTAGAAAGCTTTCTCATACATATACACCTAGTTATATTGAAAAAGTGCATGAGATTATCGTATCTCCCTAATTAAAGTTCCCTTTTGTATTTGTATATTCCAGACATTAACAACATCTTTCAGACAGTACGATACAGATCAAGACGGTGTAATTTCCATACATTATGAACAATTTCTTGGGATGGTTTTTAGTTTGAAGATATAAAACTAAACGATACTCATCATTCATGCGTGTCCCAAGCTCAATGCCTGCCGAAAGCCACCTACATTCCTTATGTGTCAATTATTTACTTATTCTTACAGGCTTTAACGCAAGCTTTCCGCCAACATGATCATAATCAGAACGGATATATAACGATACATTATGAACAGTTCTTGTGGATGGTTTTTTCTCTTCAAATATGATGCAGTTGCAATGTTTTATTGTATTTTATATATTATATATTTTCGATTATGAAGATCTTTGTATTTACAAATAAATTTTTCACTTCTATTGAAGCTTATGATTGTTATAAATTATATATTACACATAAAAATTATTCTAAATAAACTATATATTATAAATACCAGCCTTTATCATTTAATTATTGTTTTATTTAACATATAACATTTTTATACGATTCTAATATTCCTACATATTTAGAACACTTCTATTAAATTGTATTTTACATAAAAATCCTAGGTAAGATTAAGATTTGGTAAAAATTGGAAAACAAATAATATGCTTGAAAAAACTACTCAATATTTATTTTAATAAATTTGATATGATGTTTTTAATGTTTAAATTAAAAACGTACTTCAATTTGGATGGTAAAATAAATGCAAGTTAAGTATTTTAAGAATTTGCAAGTTCTCTTCCTGGAATATATTTATGTATTTTAGAATGATTTTTCAAACAAGATTTTCTTGAAAATTGCCTTTGACAAATTTCACATGCATATGGATTTTCTCTAATTTCTCCACATATATGATTGTGAAGTTTAATTTTATTCAAAAAAGTTGCGTTACATATACAGCATTTTAAAGTAGTTTTTCCATAACTATGCTCACTATAATTTTTAGCAAAATTCTTCATTTTTTTCGAAATCTGATTTTTCCTATTCACTGAAAGTTCAAAACAATCAATTAAGACATATCAATATTTCACATTTTCAATGAATAAGTAGAACCTACCACAATTTAGAATATGAAAGTCTCGTGCATTTATTGAATTGAAATTACTGTTACATGAAACACACGAATAATATTGTGAATGTTTCAAATCGATTTTCGGTTCATTTAAGTTTTTTTGTGAGTTTTGATCAAATACTGCCATTTTGAAAATGTCGCTGAAAGTAAAATAAAATCATAAGATATCAAAATATCCTAAAACAAGAAAATTACTTTCAATAAAATAAAAATTACCCTTCAACATTTGAAAAGATTGGATCAATATTATTTCTTATTATTTCTTGTTCAGATTCGAGTTTTGGAATAAGTTCAAAATTTTCTTCAATTTCAACGTTTTCATTCTTCAATGAAAAAATAAATACTCAAAAAAACTTACACAAATATAATCAAAATATATAATATTTCAAAGTACCTTAATATCCGTATTATAATCGAAAAAATCTTCCACCTCGATGCTGGGTTCCACTTTGATGGTTATTGGTTCAATACTATCTTCATTTGGCTCTTGCTTTATTAAGAAATTTTGATTTATTTTTGGTTCTTCTTTAACTTCAACGAAAATATACTGTGAACAATCTTCAACTGGTTCTTTCTTCACTTTTTTTACATCATAAACGACCGGCTCCTGTATTTTTGAAATCATATTTATATTGTCATTTATACTTTGTACAATATCAAAATAATGAAAAACTACTTGTCTATTACCGTTAGAACAGGTAGGGTCTTGGATGAATTAGTCGACATTTTATTAAATATAATTAATCGAACTACTAGAACTATAATCGTAGAAAACCATAGTATAACATTTTACTGACAGATCAAATTTTGACAGCTAAATCCAAATGTCAAAAACTAACACACATTTCGTCCTAACCAATAAATAACTAAATTTAAGTGTTATTTTGAATTTTCGAATAAAACTCAATTATATTACATCAAAAAAAGAATTGAGTAAATTTGTGAGAAAATTAAAATTAAAAATACATACAGTGAAATAAATTGTTGAACTTTGATTTTGAATGTATACTCAGTTTCATTTGTATTTTGGGCCAAATACGTCAAAATATTTAAACTTCTTCAAATGTGCATTTTTCATATCATAAAATGGATTATTTGAAAGATTTCAAGTGGTATTTATTTTATTTAATTATTGAGCCGAATCTCATACAAAAAACTTAAATCATGAAATGAAATCTAATCACAATACATGTTTTCTTAGTATTTTGATATTTTTACTTAGAGTTCAAAACTCAAAATTATTATTTTCATTTAAGGGCTCAAAGAGTACCTGACGATGAAGATTTTATATCCGACGAAAAAGTTTTGAACGAGTCGGTTTCGTTTAAAATTCTTAGAAACGCATTTCATAACCCACTTTTAGAATCTTCATCAGAAGAAGATGTCCCTTCGAAAAAAATGCCGAAAAATATTTTTATAAAGAAATACCCTGAGGTACGAAATATTTTATATTATGTTTTTTTCATTAAGTAAAAAAAAATATTTTACATAATTTTCAGAATATTACTAAGAAGAAAATTATCAATTATATCCCAGGGTTATGCAGTTTACCCCTTTTCCCTCAAAAATCACAATTGAGTCCTGAGCAACACAAAACTTGCATTAAAGTGATCCAATCGCAGAACAATTATTGTATAACCATGCCACAAGTTTCAATACATGAGCACGAACAACAATTATTCAATGTACTCTTAGAAGTAACTAGATTATTATTTCCACAAATAATTTTTATTGATTTAAATAATTTTTTTTAAGAATTTAATTCCTATTATAAATGAGGAAAAAAAATGTTTTATGGAACATGTAAAAAATATTTGGCTAACTAAAACTTGTGGCAGGCACTTGAAAATATTAGAGGAACACGAACTATTGATAGAATATATACAAAAAAAGCATAAGAATGCTTTTAAAAAATATCCGCAGTATTATCAAATGGCCACCATGTTACCTTTAGTATATAGTCATAATATTCCGATTGAATTGAAACATATCGAAGACCTGCTCGAGGTATGTTTACCAATTACAATATTCGATCCATATAAATAATATTCACATAATAAATATTCTCGTATTTCAGATTAACCAATTACAATTAGTAAAAACACCTTCTTTGAAAAGGCGTTTCGTTTTGCCAAAATCTTTTGAAAAATCAGATGGCTTTCATTTAAAAAATAATATAGGTGTAGGTGTGTATTATTTCTACTTAATTTATAAATCAATTAAATTAAAATATTAGCTTAATAATTTTATTTAGTCAGTGAAGATAATTTATGTGAAGACTTGGCATTAAAATCTAAAGCACATATTGTAATATCATCAAATGGACTTAAAATGTTAGCTGATAGTCAACCTCCCTTTTCTCAGTTCTGGGATTTACCAATTTTTATCAAAGAATATAAAATAAAAGGTATTTTATTTGAACTATTTTGTATTTTTCTAAAATATTTTTATTTTCTTATATTCATTTCATCAATTATTTTATAGATTCTCAAAATAAATTAGTTTCTCATTCTATTGTGTATATAGATAGATCTATACCTATATGTAAAATGACTAATAAAGAAAAAAGTTTTAAATGCTTCAAACATTTATTGAAAAGTACTTTAACTCGTTCAGAAAACTTTGACAATCGGTAAGTGTGTCTATTTTACATTTTTATATTCAAGTAATAAACTTTTCGATGCGTAGTTATTCAAATGAAAAAAAACGGGATTTGAAATTTGAACCGAGCTCTAAAAACATTCCTGACACCAAGACAATTGAGAATTCAAATCTTTCTCTTGATGAAGATGAAAATTTTGATGAATTAATAATCGATGAAACTAACAATACGGGTAATTTTTTTCTTAATTTCTTAATAAGTTTTATCAAATGCATTTATTTTTTTAATTTTTCTTAATTAACATCAGATATTGCAGATGAAGAAGAAAAAAGTATATCACAAAATGATAAATTGATTTTAAATACAAAGTCACAAGAAAAATGCAAGATGAACAAATCAAAAACTGAAATTCCATCTACAAACACAAAAGAAAATAGTAAGTTGTTAAATGTTACTTATTATTTGAAACTATTATGTATTCAAAATATTATTAAAATATTGCAAATTTTTTTAATACTTTCATAATAGAATCGTTTGTAACGTACAAATTATGGAAAATTGGACAAGTAAAAGAAAAAAAAATATTAAGTAAAGATTTGGAAGACGATATAAAAGTTCTTGTGAGATGTAAAATTGATGGCTACGAGGTGATAATTGGTCATATACAAAAATTATAAACTGTATTTATCGATTTTTAATCTGAAAGTTATTCTTGTTGTCAGACTGATTTACAAGGGATAAAACAAACTTTGAATATCGTGCCAAAAATCGAGTACCAAAATGATTATGGATCAGAAATGAATACATCTACGGAAACTGCTCATCACTGGACTTTATTACAATTTCGACCACAGTCAAAACTAATTAAAGGTAATTAATATCATACAATATTTCTATATGTTATATTTTATTTCAATGTATTATTCTATTATTTTTATCCAAAGCTCGGATCACTGCTAACAAAGGAGAAATTATAATGATAGAAAAATTGCCATTGATTTCAATAACTAATGAAGCAGCAAAACAAAACTTATGGAAGCCTGAAGCTGCTTTAGGATGCTATTTTAATATATTTTCGAAACTGAGTAAACTTCAACCCGGACAGTATATTTTAAGACATGATCCAAAAAATCATGCTTTTGCAATTTTATATAGTTCTGTTCAATCCAGGTATGCAGTGGTTTTTGTTCTTCACTTATTTTCGAAGGGCCTTTATATAATAAATTTTTTTCAGACATGAAAATGGATTAGATTTGCATGAAAATTATGAATGTGTAGACAAATTTTTAATAAATCAAACAGCACCATGGACTCCGATAGATCCATATATAGTTACACCAAATTTAGCTCATCATAATGTCATGCCTTGTATGTTTACGTCTGGAAATTGCAAGGTTCTTAAAAACACAATGCAAAAAAGTGAGTTTTGATATATTGTTTTATTTTTTATATAATATATGGGTATTATGATTCTTACAAAATTATTGTGTTTATTTACAGAAACAATTGTACCTATAAAGAAAAAATCAAAAAAGAATAATAAAGCAAAAAAACGGAATGATAAATAATATGAATTTTTTTAATATTGTGATGAAATTTATGCTGCAACATCAAAAAATTTGTCTAATAATGTAGCAATTTCTGCAGAGTTATATTTAACGTATTTTTCTGGATTTTTAGAAAATGACATTGAAGCATAAGTATCGTAAAAGTGGCTATATTTTGGTAATAAAGTCTCTTTATTATCTCTCTTCAAGGAATCTCTCAGGTCTTCATCTGGAATCGAATAACTTCTTTGAACTTTCACACATTCTTCCATTTCTTTGTTAAACCCCTGTAAAATTTTGCGAATTATTATATTTTGTTATTATAATGACACATTTGTTTTTAATTATAAATCTTTCCCTGAAAATTATACTCACAGCAAATTTTTCTTTAATCGACGCTCTGTCTTTATCTTTTAGCTTACCACTTGAGATCTCTTCGTCACCAACAGTCAAATATGACAATATTTTGTTCCAACTTGATGAAAAACAAAATAAAATAAAATAATCAATACATTTTTCATAGATTTAGTTTTTTTTTATTATTACCTGCTTAAATAACTAGCTTTATGATCCTGTATCATATCTCTATAATTTTGTTCACAATTAGGTTCCGAAAGAGCCAACGTGTTTAACAACGATGTCCTTTGTAGACCCTGTAAATTAGAAAATTGTTTTTCTTACTATGTTTTATATTATGAATTTAGTCATTTCAAATAAAATCATACCATCAATAAGTAATATTTGTTATTCAACCTAAAAAGGGCTCGTAGAGCTGGATCATTATATTGCTCACTTTTATTATGTAATGTTAAATTTAACTGCACGAGAACTTTCCCTATAGAAGTAAAAAAATGAAATAAATTTTTAATGGAATTAATTAATATGAAATAACTTACGAATATATATAGCAAGAAGAGCCCTCTCTTTCGCTTCAGTATCATTATCATTAACAATTTGTGTATAACAAGGTAACAAAGCCAAGGATTTCATATAAGATGATTCTTGTTTCAAAACTCCACCTGATTAATTTTGATATTTTTATTTATTGTTTGTAATTAATAAATTTAAATTTATTTTGCGTCATTTGTGATGAACATGCCTATAATTGATGTGTAAAATGAAATTTGTTCAAGAAACACGACCACATTGGTTGTTAGTTCATGCACTGTTCCATCTACAGGTAAAGTGCCTCCATCAGATTTAACCACTTCAATGAAATCTTCCAAAGCTTTTACTCCCTTGGTTAAAAAAAAAATATGAGTATAACAAAAAAACATAACATATAGAGCTGTTAAAATGTTTTTACCGTAGTATGTAGTGTAGTTAAAATCGAAGTGAATTTTGATTTGACGTTTATATCGCAATTTGCAACTGTTCTTTCAAATTCTGGTTTCAAAGCTAATAGTTGTTTCAAAATGGGAAAAACAATCAATACTGAACCAAAATCATGGCGACTCATACACTTTTTAGCTCTTGCAGCAATATTCTGTATTTTTTGAATAGTCAAGGAAATAAAATCAATAAGTTATATAAATATATAAGTGATAAATATATACCTCTCCATCCTGCACAACAAGATCAAGTGCATCACGAACAATTATCTCGAAAACAGTATGTTGTTGTGCTAAAGGTACCAATCCCACAAGAAGCATCTGTTCGGCTTTCATAAGACGATGTAAGCCCATCACAAGTTCTAAATATTGCTCCATATCTTGTTCGGCACCTCCACTCCATTCGTCTCCTTCTATTAGATTAAATATGAAAAACTGTTTGCAACCAAAGTATCTCGAAGCTCGTATAATATTTTAAAAATACCAGCATGTGACGTGCTTCTTCTAGGACCAATCGACAAACCAGTGGACTGTCCGAGGGTTTGAGAAGCTTTTAATATCATTTTATTGGCTCGCTTTTCAAGTCTGAAATTATTTTTTTAACAATATTATGAATACAAAAAAATAATTTAAACGCAAAGTTTTTTTAAATACGCTTTATGAATCCTGCTTGATGTCTTCCGAGCTGTACTTTCAGTACGATGAATAATCTTTGATTTCTAAAATTTTAAATGAATCAAATCAAATTATAGTATTACTTATATAAAAATAAAATTAGTTATATTCACTTACAGGCATTGGTGAACAAGCAAAATTAGATCTTTGCATACTTCCACCGCTGCTTGTTCTTTGATGTTCTTTCAAAGAAATAAGTGATTTATATACAACTGAACTTCTCAAGGCACCTAAACGTGCAGTGTAAGCATTTCTTTCGGCATTATTCAACCATTGACAAATCAATCTCAAATCCTCCAAAGTTGCCAATGGCATTCCCAAACTTGGCGGTGCGCTCTCAACACTCGAATCTGTAATATTAATACAAAATTTTCCATGAAAAATCTATAAATATGAATCAAACTAAAATAAATCTAATCACCTTCATCCATTGCTATAAGATCTAATAAAAATATAGGCTTTAATGGTTTGCTGTATTTCACAAGTAAATTATCCAATTCGTTTTCTAACAGCTCAATACCTCTAAAATATTTATCGTTCTGAAACGGTAATGCAAAATATTTTTTTACGAATTATTTTCGTTTTAAACGAGATAAAATAATTATATTATGAAATATTACACTTACCACATTTTCTAATTCTACACTTTGTGGATTATTTTTACTGAAATAAGTACGAGCTTCTGATAATTTATTCATGGCCTGCAAAAAAAAAATTAAAAAAAATTTAACTGGAAGATAAAGAATAAGTACAGAAAAATTGTATACTTGAAGGAAATTGTTTAATCCATTGGTGGGACCAGAAGCTATTGTGTTCGATACTTCCTGTGCCACGAAATAATAACTGATAACGTGATCCAACGACTGTAGAGTCCTATCCATATCTGCAAACAGAATAAACGCAAATATAACTGACAATCAGTCTATTCTTGATAATTTGACAAACTGAGATATATGAACATTACTTTGCTGCTTTCGCTGCAATTGAGCTGTATCATTATAAACTGGAAGTATCGTCTGTTCCAATTTTGCAAGGCTCCTTTCGAAAGAATCTAAAATCCCAACTATCGAATTAGTTAGTTGTGCACTTTTATTCAAGCGTTCTTTTAAAAGATTCAAATTGGCTGTTTCCTGAAATTACATGTCACGTCATGTGAAATTAATTGAACTTAATGCATTATGCGTTCGAATCATGGGGAAAATTCTAACTTTTTCTAATTTTGTCACCACACCCGATTTCGGCTCCATTTTTGACACCTCAACTTGACGTTTGTCCGACTGACAATTGACAGACGTCAAATTTTTTTCTCCCAGAAACGGAATATTATCAACCATTCTGTTTTTCATTTATTAATACATATTGCTATCAATGCAATATTTTTAAATCATTGATCAAATAAATCAATCATTTTCATTCCGAAAAATATTCGAAAATTAAAAACCTAAAAAAGTTATCATATTACAATTGTATTTGATTAATTTTCGAAAAATTTCTAATGAAAATTATATTCTTATAATTTCATTGCGTTTAATATAAACCCAATGAAAAACATGATTTTTTACCACAGATCAGAAATTATGGAAAAATTCGCATAATCATACATTCCAAAGTGAAACTTTTTCCAAAGCAATAAAAATTGTAAAAACCGTACATTTTTCATGTAATGTAAGCGATCAATATTCGAGAAGGTTGACTGTTATGTTCCGCATTCATCTGATATGGTTCTTCAACTGTGAACTCAAACCCAGCTAAATAATATTAATTACATATTCTTCTCAAGTATTTTCAAGATATTTAAATAACACGAACAAATCCATCTTTATAAACTACATTGCCTATAATTCATACTAATACTATTCAATTAAAAAGTATCGATGCAATTGTTTGAGAATCATGTCAATAACAAAACTGTCATGTATATATGTAATTGTATACTTCGATTCGTCGTGCACTTAAATGAAATTTGTTTTCGAAATATAATTATTTCGATAAATCTCCGGTTTTATGATGACTTTCGACTTGGGACCTCTTTGCGCAAAAAGCATACGTACTTTGTAACCGGTGGTGAAAGTTCATCGAGTGAGATAAATAAATACACTTGAGGTAGACTTTCTCCGATTCACTCGAAAATGGTGGCTCTGGTGGACTTCTTTTTCGTGAACATGGCCCTTGCCACTTCTGTGGTGGGCCTCCTTATCAATTATCTGGAGGACAAATTGCCGACTTTTATAACGCGATCGTTTCGCTATGGCAAGTTTTCAGCTGATGATTCCATGTCGAAGAATCGTTTCGATTGGATCCGATCTTCTCAAATGCCCAAGTCTTATTTTAAACATTTCTATGTTGCCGCTACAATTATGTCGTTTGCTGCTCTTATAACCACTCTAAGATTATACATTTTTGGAACTTCAATTCCAAATTGGTTCATTAGATTTTTAGATTTTTGGTGCGGACAAGACAGAAAGTCTACAGGTAATTTTTATATTTTTTAAATATTTTTTTTATTTCACTCTAAAATATAATATCTTTCGCAGTTAGTATGACTACGACAATTATTGTTTTGTCTTTGATCACTCTGCAGTGTATAAAAAGGTTTTACGAAACATTTTATGTCCAAGTTTTCGCTGATAATGCTAAAATGTCTATCACACACTACCTAGTGGGACATTTTCATTATTTCGGATGTATCATTGTTATATTAGGGCAATCCGTCGGTTTCACGAAAGGTGAAATCATTCTTTTTTTTAAGATAAATAATATTTACATAATAAATAAATCTTTGAATTTCAGACGAATCGACAATATCTCATATCATTGATATCCAAACATCTCTATTTGCCGTTCCGACGATCGGTATTTTCATGTTTGCATGGTTGAATCAGTTCAAAAGTAATGTTATATTAGCAAATCTAAGAAAAGATAGAAGTTCGAAGAAAGTTATCAGTCAAGAGTATTTTCTGCCTCAGAACGGGTGGTTTAAATATGTTTCGAGTCCACATCAGCTTTGCGAAATTATGTTATATCTGTCACTGACACTGCTGTTGTTTAAAAATATTTCTTGGCTCTTTATAGTTTTTTGGGTGACGAGTAACCAGGTAATTTTATTTTTGACATTTATTTGAGTTCCGATAATAAAACACTTTTCATTTGAATCAATTAATTAGATTGAAACTGCTTTGTTGTCTCACTGGTGGTATCAAAAAACTTTCCCTAAAATGCCGAAGGAGAGGAAAGCCCTTATTCCATTTATATTTTGATTTGGGCATTTGAACGCGAAAGCATTGAACAATATACAAATGTGTTCAGAGAAATATAATGTTACCCAAAACAAGAAAAAATTTGGTAATAATGTACCAATATTGTGCTTGAACATTAACTGTGATCAATTTATTATAGTATTTTTACATGTTGTTAACAATTAAAATTGTCCAGGTTATTTTTGTTGTATATATTAAAAAAATATTATATAGTATTTTTTAATTTGTGCGGTATTCTTATTACATAAAACATTAATACAGTTAAATAGTGCCAAAAAATTTATTCACCTCCATGAACATATAAATATGCTACACTTAAAAATAACACAATATGACAAGTAACACATTAAACCTCCTCTTTGGTGTTCATACGTAGTTGTTCAGAAATATTTATTTGAAGAGGAAACTGTAACAAAAGTGATATATGAAAATGAAAATTTATATGTTATACTTTAAAGAAACTTAAATTTAAAATACCTGTATGGATAGCCTTGGGCTTTTGTGCGAAAAACTGATAAAAGTAAAGAAAAGAAAACGCAAACTAAAGCTAGGCCGATGAATGCCAATATGCGTTTTTTAGGAAAATCGACTGTCGAGGTTGAACTCCTTTCCTTTGTACCGTTGCTTCCTTCAACTTTAAATCCACCTCCAGATTCAGCTAACATAATCATTCCCACTACGATGGCGGCATCTAAACTTGCATTAAGGAAATTATTCCTTAGAAAAATATTAAAAAATGTCGATAATATATAATTAAAAGACAAAAAATCTTGTATGTAAGTTAGTCTGAAAAAGGATACTCAATCCCATAATTATGTAAGTCTCTAGAACGAATTGGCCTTGCGAAGAACCATGTATGTAAGAAACACCACCGTTTTGTCCTCTGTGCACGAACGGAGGTCCTCTTATCTGATTCCACATTTGGCCGGAAACCATCACGAAACAGAAAAATACAGCTCCGACGGCCCACATTTGTTTGTTGTAAAGGAAATCGAGATTGTTTCTCCTCAAATAGAAGAACCCTCCACACAATAATATTAACATCACTACGGCGACAGTTCCTGAATAGTTGGGCGGTCTGAATACTCGTATCTGAATAATCGTATATTTCCTATATATTATATAATCTTTTCACTTAATAAACTAAATATGTGATCATACTTGAATATCTGTACGTTCTTGAATCCATTTAGCGATAACTTCCGCTGATATGCCGACTCTTTGAAAATCGATGGTGTCAGCTGGTTTTGGTTTTCCTTTGGCTGGGAAATGCATGATTACAGGTGCAGTATTCAAGCGTAACTAAAAAACAAAATGAATCAATCAAAACCACATTGATGAATATATATTTTTAGAAGAAAAAACTCAATACTCACAGTTTGGAAGACGTCTGAGCCTTCGTCGAAATCGACCATGGCAAAGAACAATTGATTAGAATACGCTTGGGAATAACGAAAAGAGTTTGCGACTATGGTGAACTCGTCATGAACGTGTCTACATATGGAACATTGTCTACTCGGCGCCATGGCAGTGAATATTACGACGACTGAGTAATTTCTTGGCGCAGACTTGACATAGTCGCGGAATTTGTTACCGTTAAATCTGATTATTGGCTTTTTACTAGCTAGTTCTGTCAACTGTTGCACTTTGATTTCCACGCTAGACGGCTGAAACAAAACGAAGAAGGTGCAAATGAAAACGCTTCGAATCGGTATTCGTTATTTGTATGAGATTTACAGTTTTGGAACGTTGTTGTGCATTCGTCGGAGCGAAGACGAAAAAAACTAGTGATAGTAAGAAAAACACGCTGAAGCGTGCCATTTTAAGACCGTGTATTAAAACCTAATCGATATAATTTAAAAAAAAAAAATAGTCGAAATCGAACTGTCAGATAAAACCGAACGTCAAAACCGGCGACACGACGAATGCCACGACTGTCAACCGACACAACGCTCGTTGCGACGACCATTTCCGCCTGGCAAATTAATTTTAACACTTTACCGACCGCGGACGCTAACGTCGCGTCCTCCGATTCTTTTGCACAAATGAGCGCGGACGTGAATGTCGCGTCCTCAAATACGTCCGACTTTGCTCGTCAATATACGATTACGCTTTCTTTATACTTCGAAATTTCGACAAAAGATGGCAGGACAAATGAATGAAGAATAAATTAATGATAAAATATATTCATCTTTTTTTATTTTCAAAAGATAGCGATGCTTTTAAACTTCGTATTTTTTCACATATTAGCTTGTATAAAATGGTCTGATCTATTTGTTTATTTAGTGTAATTTATTAGACCTAAGATAAAATGAATTTTAGTACCTACTGTCAATGGTTTTCAAATTTTTTTTATATAATTATTTGCATGTATTTCTTTATTGAATTAATCGAAAAAACGTACGTTTCTTTTCATCAACATTTGAATACATTCGCATTGAATAATTTCTGAAAGTTTTGTGAAAATGTATATATAGATAGTCCTCAACTTACGACGATTCGCACTTATGACCGAAAAAAATAATTTCAATATTTTTAATTATTTTTTTTTTTTTAAATTGAATGACAAATCTCAAGCAGATGTGAGAAATAAATACATGCATAGGAATGTAAAACCGTCAAAAAAAATCGTATTGAAAAAAAATGGCTGCTGCTTTTAATTTGATAAATCAAGAAATAAAAACATTTGAAATGATGGACCTAAACGGTGAAAGACTTTCAAATGTTATTTATTTATTATTTTATTATTGTATTAATAAAATTAAGTAAAAAGTTATAGATGGGAATTTAGGAAATCAATAATTGAAATATTTTCAATTTTCTTTATTTTTGAAAATTTTTACGAGTTAATTGTTTTTTTTTTTTCAAATGTATCTGAAAAAAAATTAGAGAATAAGAATTTAAATGCATTTGAAAAAAATGTCGTTATAGGGGGATTACTGTATAACAGAGTCGGTTTATGGTTAAAAAATGTGAAAAGAACGTGTGGTGGCAGAATTGACCAGCGTCTACGGGCAGGTGTTCGACGCGAATACAGTTGCCGTTCTGCGTAACGGTCGTCATTCGATTTCGCGTTACTACGGCGGGGGTTCTTCAATCGGTCGGTCGCGTTATTTTTCTCTCGTCTTTGGAAATGTTTTCCCGCGCGAAAAGATTCGACGAACGGCCCGGTGAGTATGCTAATCCCCTAACAGTTACCGATCTCTCCAATAAAGTGACATTTTCAATATTTGGTTAAATACTTATTTATTTATGTCACTTACGAATGTATCGAATGGTTTTTTATTTAATTTTTCAGTCGGATGCGGCGCCGACGCTGCATACGCCCCCAAAGATGTCGTCAAACCTATCGGAGGTGTTATACCTAAAGTTGATAGGTTTTGTGAATTCAAATGTTCGGCTTCTGTCAAGTCCGACACCGAGTCTGTACACAGTGACAAATCTTCCCAACTTTTTCGAACCGTAACTATTAATTACTTATCTTTTATATTATACTATGTTAATACAGGGTATCAAACTTTTTTGGGCTGTGGCCCCCTTTTGAGTCAAATTTTTTTCCATTCTTCCCTTCCAATATTTTCTCAAAAATACGTGTTAAAAATATTATATAAATGTACGTGAACTTTTTTTCAAATTATCCGTGTATATGTTTATACATCAAGATCGTCATCTTTTATTTCTTCAGAAATGACAACCGATGATAGAAATTGTGCAAATTCGTGTCTTCCAACGTTAATTTTGAAAAGATTAAGCTTTCCAAGAAAAGCAACAATTACATTTGTACATGTTATGAGATTACACGATTTTTCTTGTAATTTTTTGTTTAAATTAAAACATTTTCTACGTAATCTATAACAGACTATTTTCAATTAGCTCTTTTACGAATAGATTGCTGTGATATAATTGATGGACTGATTGCATGGTTAATTTGGAATGATAAGGTATAGTACGTTAATCTATACAAATTAGAACTTCTCTTTAGTAACGTTGAAGACCAATGGTCTCACCTCGTCTGCCAAACTGGTGATCATTGCCATCACAAAGTGGTCAGCGAGGGCGCAGTTTACTCAGTCTTTACCTCGTTGCCCCCTGGGTGGTCATTGTGATTCGCTTTGTGGAGAGTCAGTGAGCAAAAAGACTGGCATATAAACTTGCATATCGTTGGTCTGAGTCTCCTCCGCTGGCATGGGTGAATTGGCTCTTATGGTACATGCCCCTTATCGGTACGAGGTTGTTTCTCGGATAAGGTATATAGCCTAGACCCCCAATATTTGATGGGGAGACCTTGCCCTGCAGCGGGCACAAAACGGGTCGACAATGATGATGATGATGATGACGATCTGTTAAATAAAATATATCGCATTTTGCATCAACTATTTTTTTCCCTTTTTTCTTGCCATTCATAAAAGATACGATACTGTTCCAAAGTATAACAACACGCTTAAGACAATTACTCTTCGATAACTGACAAACTTCCGTGTGTAATAGTAGGTGCTCAAAATTTTCTTAGTTTTCTTTCTCTTTGTTTAAATTTATTATTATTAGCGAAATATTATCATCTCAAACTTATTTCTGATCGATAGTCCTGTGCATTAAATTTGAGAAAAAAATCTGACCATTACTCCCCTAGAGTCCGCTATTCCTCTCCAAATATAGAATTTCGATTCATTCCTTCCCTGAAACGCTCTGAGCCTCCCAAGGGGGGCCATGTGGACCCAGGTTGAGAACCCCTGTATTTATATATAATGGACGATGTTTTTCACTAGCCTAAAGCCGTACGTCGTGTACCCGTTATTGTTTCTAATAAAAAAGGTGTCGGCAACGAAGAATCACTTGTGAAAGAATTATTAGAAGCTAAAAACGTTGAAATAAGGTATGATGTTTATTTTTTAAATAAATTTTAACACTGATGCTAAATGTGCTTAATTACTTCTAGAAACAAAAATGAAACGATTCGCGAGTATGAAAATCAAATCAAAGAATTGATGGAAAAAGTAAGCGAAAATAATGAAAGGATAATGCAATTGGAAGATTGCCGTAACGAACTTCGTTCACAAATAAATGATGAAAAACAAAATAGTTTAAAAGCGCAACAAGAGCTTGTAGAAACTTATATGAACCAAATGGTCATTTTGGAAAATGAAATCGAAGATATGAAAAATGTTATTTCCGATGATAAAAATAATCTGAATAAACTATCCGATAGAATAAACGAACTTCAACAACAAAATAATGAAAAGGACTCTTGTATAAATGAGTTAAAATCAAAACTACGAGATACCGAAAACGAAAATATGAGTATACAAGAACTTCACAATAAAACTATATCTGATTTGCGGGATGAAATAGAAAAATTGAGCAAAGAAAAGACCAACTTCTCAGTCACTTTGGAAACTACCACGCAGACAGTCGAAGTATTGGGTTCTAGATTGAGAAATTCTGACGAACACGTCGAAAGATTGAAAGTACAACTCGAAGATGCTGTGTCGCTTAATACCTCTTATATATCTCAACTTTCGAATCTCAAGAAAGAGTATGATGATTTTAAAACTGAGTATAACAATGTGTTGATAACTATTGTCGAATCAAAGTCTGCTTTGGATAAAAATCACCAAAAAATTCTTCAAGATAATAAAGATCTTGTGGAATCGTTGCGTACGTTAGAAACAGAAGTATGGAGTGCCATCAGTGTTCTAAAAAATGATCTTCTCAACGATATTGAAACTATTAAAAAGATGTCGCTCGAAACAGTTGGCTGTTATGAGTTGAAACTTATCGAAAAAAATAATGATTATACAAATATAAAATATCAGTGTGATTCAGCTTTCGAAAAAATAAATGAGTGCCAACAATTACTCTCTTCGGCGGAAGCTCAGATTGAAACCAAAGACCAAGAATTTAATGAAATTAGCACAGAAAATCTTCGATTAACCGGAACTTTAGTGGCATTAGAACAAGAAAAAAATGAACTCAAAGTGTTGTCCGCCGAGTTCCTAAAATTGCTAGACGAGAAAAATAGGAAAATACGCGATTGTATGAAAAAAATTGATGATCATGAAGAAGCTCTTATTGAAAAGCACGATTGTGTCACAAAACTCACCCAACTTTTAGAAGCTACTGAATATATAGTGTTGGAAAAAGATAAAGAAATTTCATTGCAAAAGAGTGAAATTTCTCAGCATTCTACTTTAATGAATACCTTGAAAATAAGTAACTCTGAAGAGTTATCAAAATATAAGAAGAAAATCGAAAATTTGAATTTCGAAAGTGAAAAACAAATCCAAAAATATGAAATGTTAGAAAAAAAAATGTCTCAGCTTCAAATCGAAGATGTAAAAGAATTAAAAGATAGTATCAAAGAAAAGGATCAAGAAATATGTAAACTTGTGAAAAAGGTATTATTATTAATTTTTATTGATGTCGATTGAAAACAATCTTAAGAATTTATTGGTATTAATTAAATTATGTTTCAGATTAATGATATCGAATCTCATATGTTATATTGTGAGGAAGAATTTTTACGTAAACACTGCGATGTTTTGAAAGCTGAGTTGGAAGACATCACTTCTAAATACACCAATCTTTTAGGACATCAAAATAATAAACAGAAAATAAAACATGTTGCCGATTTGAAAATATTAAACAATACCTTGATAGAAGTAACAAAAACCCTACATATATTAATATAATTCTTTAAAAAAATGTGTGTAATTTTCCGATTCTTGTTTTAGAAAAATGAAAAACTGTACTTCACTATTGAAAATCAAAATTCAATCATTGAAAAGCTGAAGCGACAAATAGCAGATTCTGCCAAAGTACCGTCTCCACTTTCGAGCAAGAAACAATTTTCACATATCCCTCTGTCGATCAATTCCGGAAAAGAGAATAGAGAGAGAGATATTTCATATTCGCCTAGCCGGCTCGGAAGCCCTCAAGCTAATTCAAGCAGGCCTTTGACCCCCCTTAAAGATTCTAACCGTTAAATTTATACGTTTGTGGATGACTTTATATTATAATGTTTCGTCGACTGATATTTATTATTATTATGACAAGTATGTAGTTAAAATTCATGATTTGAATTTTCAAAACCGTTTTAGATATATTATTATTACTTTGTTTCAGAGTTAGATCTTGTTAATATAATCAGCATGAAAATTATGTTTTAATTTCGCGTTAAGTTTTTCATTATGTGTTAGTATAGTTGAATTTACAAAACCAAAAATATTAATTTCTTATTAAAACAAATATTCATAATTTTTTTTTATGTATTTCATAAGGTATTTTAATTATTTATTAAATTGTTTTAAGTTATTGATAATCCAGTTTTGTATTACTTGAATATTTTACTTGTTTCATTATGTCTTATTTTTTGATGCTCTTGCCACCTTTCAAATGTTTAAAAATATGATATAACATATAATAAAAATCAATTTCAAAATTCTCATGTTTTAATTAAACTCTATTTCATCTGAAAAATAAAGAAAAAGAAAATATGTATTTGAGATCAGAATCAATTTTATTTCAATATTATCTACAATTTAAAATTAAAAAATTATAATGAATTCACAACTTGGCAAACATCGAGAAAGTTCAATATATAATATTTATAAGATGCGAAATAAAAAGATTACTTAAAACGTCCTGAAAATCTATAGAAAATACGTATAATATTTTTAGACATGGCATACTTTACGAAACCTGCAAATGAACACATTTATCACTTATCAAGACATAAAATAATAAAAATCCTTTAGTCGATAAAAACAATTAAAAGCTAACTATAATTAAAGAATAATTTATCTTTGGAGAATCGATAAAAGGAAAATTCATAAAAAATACATACAATATGCATGAACATTTATATACATTTACGTAAGCTAGATAAGTATCAGACTTGCAGAATACCTAATATTATTATGTTTATAAAAAATACAAAAATGACATGTAGTTTATTTAATCGAAAAAGCGTGCGTTGATCGACATAAGTAATAAATGCATTGTGACAAATGAAAATCAGTCTCCGCATCTATGTTGCGACAATCACAGGTATATTTTGGACAGATATTCTGCTATTTTTTTTTAAATTATACGTGTATAATTTTTTTAAAAATTACAAAATCTAAGCCTAGTAATATAAAAAATAATACAACTTATTCAATTGAAGCCATAAATAAAATATCATATTAAATGTACACTGTAATGTAAATACGCACTTATGCTGAAAATAATTATTGCATTGATGAAATTATTCAGATATACATATGTATTATATAACTATCTTATCTTTTAAATATAGAAAATTGATATTGATATAAGGTTATTTTGTTATTTTAACTATGCATACTATGAAATTTATAAACCTTAAAATTCATCTTTACCGATAAAAAATACACATTCGAAAATATATTTGTATGAATAAAAATCTCAAATTGTATAAAATCAATTAGAAAATATTTGAAACTCGATGTACAAAAGTCAAAAATTACTAAAGTTTATCTGAAAGTTGTATGTAAAATGATGTTTTTTCCCTCAAAATATTCACAACTGATTTGAGCATTCAAAATTTTGATTTACAAATGTGAAATTTGCAGTTAAAATTGTTCCACAGCCTTCAACCACTGTTTACATGTAACACTCAATAGAAACCGCAAATCTAACTAAACTTATAATAATTTTGTACTAGAGATACATAGAAACAAATAAAAGTACATTTAATCTTGTCGGGCATAACGTGGAATGAAACCCTCGTCTTGCCAAAATTTGCAGTTTGGATATTCTTTAATAGGAAGAACATCTTGTCCGACATCCAAAATCATCAGTTTCTTTTTTGAGCTTGCTTGCGGTACATCTCCATGCCAAACATAATGATAGAAGAATTGTTGTATTGCAGCAACATAACGTCTTTGCTCAGGTGTTTTGGGCTCATATCTTCCCAATATAGCTGATATGTCTGAATCTACATCAGCAATCTGATTATCACCGTGTGTTTGAGTGACAACATAAAATGGAATATCTGATCTTTCTTCAGACAACGCAAGAAGAGGACAAATGGTTCTAATATCTGTTATCATTGAAGCAAGACCTTCATAACTAGCATTATACAATTTCAATGCTTTATCAACCAAATTTTTCTCACCGATCATACTTTTGTTTACATGTTTTTTGACAATCTCAGAAGTCCAGTTGAAGTACCTCAAAAATAATTTACTAGATGCACTTTCATGAGCAGTTGTTCCGATTACAACAGGAATTTTAGTTTCATTCATAAAACTAGGCTTCAAATAATAACCATCTACAGCCAACCATTCATGATTGTTATCAGGGCGTTCATCGGCCATAGGAAGGTCTGGGGATGCACTGCGCCAAGTATCAGGAACAGAATTCATTATTTCATCAATGTTACTTCCTCGCAGGCAAGCTAAATCTTTGCATTTCATCAATTCTAAATAATGGTTGTTAGCTTCTTCGTAATCTCTTATTTGGCCCGTTGGATAAAGACCAGATCCTGAAGAAAGCCAAGCTCGAGCGAATAACTTGCTAGATTTTTCATATCTCAGTAAAGATGTAACGAGTGTGGCACCAGCACGGTGTCCAAATACTGTAACTGCTTTAGGATCTCCTCCAAAATTTTTTATATTAAGTTGTACCCATTCCAAAGCAACTATAATATCGGACAAACCATAATTTCCACTAGTGGAAGTGGGTGATGATTTTGACAAGGCTTCTAACGAAAGAAATCCAAAGACACCAACTCTAAAATTTGGCCTGACAAAAAGAACATCTTTAGACCTGGCATAACGAGTAGATGGTCGTAGTTTTCCAGGTGTCCCGCCGATCAGAGTATCGCTGCCGATTAAAACGATAACTGGAAGCGGTGAATCATATCTTACATAAGGAGTTATAACGTCTAGTGTCAAACAATCTTCAACACCATCAATAGTGCCATTTCCATAAATTTGAACACAAGTAGAGGTGGCAT
Organism: Hydropsyche betteni; assembly: GCA_028571205.2. Taxonomy (NCBI): domain Eukaryota; kingdom Metazoa; phylum Arthropoda; class Insecta; order Trichoptera; family Hydropsychidae; genus Hydropsyche; species Hydropsyche betteni. Next base: position 3,980,271 of record JAOXNN020000037.1, on the reverse strand, counting down.
TATGTACTTTCAAAGTACCATTCCAACAAGCTTCGAGTCTATTCAACGGTCGTGCTGGTTTCCATCGATTGTTTTCAACTGGTGGAATGGCATAAGGTATACCCCTGAAGGCAAATGCACCATCTTCCAATATCCTGAGCAAATAAAACATTGTAAAAATATTGCTCGCACTCGATATAATCATTTTTATGAAAATATATAAGATATAAACTAACCCTTCCACAAGACCGCACGATGTAACAGCATCTACATAACGACCGCTTTTTAAAGGAGATGATACAACAGTTCCATTCCCAGAAGCAGTTATGGCTATTATTATTATGAGCAATATTATAAATAATAATACTCCACCAGCAATGGCTAAATCATCTATAATATAAAAAGCAAATAAAGTTTTCTACATAGTGATTACATAAAAATAAGAAACAACTGAAATATTATACCGATAATGAATTTTTGCTGACGTATCCTCTCTCGCCAATGCAATTTTTCCTTATTGATTTCTGTATTGCAGTCAGTTTTTTCCTGAAAACAGAACATAATTCAGTAAACAATCACCACATGCTCAATAGACATAGACAACATAAGCTTACATCCACATCTAATTTAACAGTTTCCATTCCATCGTCGTTTTTTATTTCGATTTTTTCGTTATCTTTGTTATCATCTAAAGTCTCCATCGAAGCGAGTTCAGCTGTTTTTGCAGTGTCTAAGCCTGCCTCAGCATCACCTGCTCCACTCTGTCCTCGAAATTTACGCGGAATCATGTTCACTAAAGGCAACCGAATAGCATTCAAAAGACTTCTTTTTTGAGTTGAATCATCGGCATTACTTCCATCTATAAAACGATGTTTTAATATTTCACATACTTCAGAAAATTGATCGAAATTATTTAAATATTTTAAACGAACCAGCTTCGCCTGTTTTTTTACCAAAAGGATTGCGGATTTTCAATGAAGGGAATTTATTCTTTTTCTGAGCATCATTTTCTTTTTCTTCATTATCTTTAACGATAGTTTCATCAGTGGCAGGCTTTTCTAATAATTCACCTTGTGCGCCATCATCACTATCCTACAATTAAAATTTTAATCTGAATATAACACAACAACAAACAATGAAGAATATAATTATTATATAATAGTAATTATATACCTTGCACTTTTCCTTCGATTTGCTACGAGTGAAAAAGCCTGGCATTTTAATACCTCCTATCGGTATAAATTTCGGTTTGACTTCTCTACCTTCTTCAGTGATCGAATCAGCTGAAGGTTTGATAATATCGACCTTGTCAGGATCAGGTTTTTCAGCTTCATCGATAGCTTTATTTTCGACATTTAACATTTTCTCACGTTCTTCGTCTTCTATTTCTTTCTTATCCACGCTCTTCCTTTCTTCCTGTATCGCGATAGAGTCGATATCCGTACTCATCTCGCAAAACAAACCTGTATTCAAAATTCGAGCAAATAAGTTTTATTTGATAATTTTTGCTAGCCAAAAATCGCCATTTACTAATTGATATAATTGTAAGTTTTTTCAAACGAAAAAAACTGGCTTGTGAACATAAGCCAATTTATTTTAAATGGTGACCTTTTGAAACTGCGGATAAATGACATAATATTCTAAAAAAACGCACATTTTTTTTACTTTATCAAACAATGAAAAATTGTTTATTAAAACGCGGTTTAGTTACGAAAAATCACATTAAATATTTATTCTACATTGAAACCCCATTTTTACGTTTTGGAAAGGATCGACGTAATTAGAATTAATCAAAAATAATTTTGTATAGAAAAAATTGGTCGGAGGTTTTTTTTGTACAACTGGATTTAAACTTTCGATATCATCACATTGAAGGCAAGATCAAAAAACGGGAATTTGAGGCACCTAAAAAGTATAAATACCGTGTTTCCCCGAAAATAAGACCCAGTCTTACCTATATTAATTTTAAACACGAAAACTGCACTAGGTCTTATATTAAAACCATCTTTCAAATCACTTTTTTATATAGTTAAAAAAACATATGTAATGAAAAATATAATGACAAATCACATACAATATATCAAAAAAATTGATTAAAAAAAGTCAAATATAACTAAATAAAAATATATTTTTAAACAATTGTCATATTATTATTGTTTTTTTAATTATCAATATTTGTTATGACTTACAATAGAGAAGCGTCAATGAAATTAAGTTCACACGTTGTTCCTGGATAGCTACTCTGTCTAAATTAATCACCTTCTTACCTTTAGGTTAGTTCTCGAAATTCGAGCAAAAGCCAAATATAGCTCATTTGATGCTAAATTTAAAATAAAGCTACATTAAATTTTAAACAATGCTAAATTGAAATAAAGACGCATTTCGTCGTACCGGAGAATTGCCGCTCGAGCGCCTTCATACAACGCCAATGCATTTTTTCTTTTCACTAGGTCTTATATTAAAACCATCCTTTAAAACCATAGGTCTTATTTTCGGGGAAACACGGTATTTCTGAAAATCATAGGGCCACCGCATACAGAAAAAAGTCGATTAAATCCGCAATTTAATCTGGGGCATTAATCTCCAGACCATGCGTGACACGCTTTCGTGGAGCGAGTTTGTGATTCATGGATATTTCACCTTCGTAACGAGAACAAAAGGGAACAACGAAATCCATTAATTACACGCGCACAAACAACGTAAAAAGAGTCCAGTTCGACAAATATAAAACGAAAGGCAGTTCCGCTCCCATCCACTCGGGGGCCGTCAAACCAGATCCGAACGACTTGGCACAAAAACAGTACGTGTTTCATACAATGAAAACTAGTCTTACAATTGGCCCCGCAATTGTGAGGAGAGCCTCGAAGCCGGCTAAGGACAAACGGGCCATCCGAACGTTTCCCACATGTGTGAGATGACTATGACGATGACTATGAGGAGGGTGTCGTGACCCGTGATTGTTATCGACCGACGACTGATTCGTTGTCGAATCATCCCGATTTTATCGATCCCCATACCAAATATTGCCGACACTCAATTTTTTTAGAACCATGAATGCTGATTTCCGAAATCTAGCTTTCCTATGTATTAGGTTGGAACATATGAAACGGGTCAACAATAAAACAAAAAAATAAGTGTATTTTTATTTATTTCTTTACTTTATTTATCGCACGCAAATGTCTCGAAACGGTCAAATGGCTGATCCCTAGTTGTGGTCCAACTTTACGAACATTCGTTTGTAGATCGGATTCCACAATCGCCCGTAATATCTCGTTATCAACGCGGGTCGGCGGTTTTCCACGAGGCTCGTTTTCAAAGTTAAAATTGCCGGAGCGAAATTTTTGAAACCAATAATTGGTATTTTTTCTATTGGCAAATGTGTCTCCGAATGCCTCATTAATATTTCGTGTAGCTGCGGCTACGCTGTGATTGAATTTGAACTCATATAAAAAAAGTAAATGTAAATCGCGTTTTGACTCCATCTGGTTTTGTTGAAAAAAAAAAAATTAAAATGAAATGCAAGAAAGCAAATATTTTACGAAATGAGATACAAGGATACCATTAAAAATTTCTAATTGAAATATTGAGTGAAAGTCGCGCTGAACTTCTCTCAAAAGAAGCTGAACACAGGCTAAACAAAACGGCCCGTTTCATAGTTTCCAACCTAATATTTACAAATAAAATATGTAAATTTACGTTTTTCGTCATTTTTTAACTTTTCTTAAGGAATTTCCCTATTATTTTTCTTCATAAACCACCTCTTACAATTATTTAAAGCTAACAAGAGAAAAAAAATACAAATCGGTCAAGCGGTTTTTGAGTTAATTCTATATTAATAAAAATCTAAATCACTTGTCACCGGCTATATTATATATCATCGTTATACATTTAAATCAAATTATTTATATGATTGATACATTTTCGCGGGTTTGGCAACAAATTGCCGTTGCAAGTCGAAAAATACATTTTACACAGACGGCTGAAAAAATTACCAAAAAATAACTAAACGGTTGCCGTTATTTAACTTCTTCCTAAGGCCAAAAACCGCTAGAATCAGCGACAATTTCGATTTTCATCAATTCTACCCTTTTAACACGAATAATTCGACGTTCTATAATAGTTTCGTTTGGTCCAGGGGGTTGGCATAAATTAAATTTCGCTCCTCGCACAGTAATTACACATACGAGTCCCTATTGGTAGAAAATATAGCATACGTAAATCCAAAATAATCCCCTGCGGAATATATATATGTATATATATAAAAAACTAAGGGGGAAGTCATCCCTTTGTAGTCGCAATCATGCGAAAAGTGTCGAATGTGCATATTCCATGACACGAGTGTGCTTTGCTGCACACAAAACGATTTCCTTTCTATGATAAAAATGTTATTATAATATTTTCATATAAATATGCATGAACGATAACACCATAATTATCAATGGCTTAATTTGGTATCTCATGAATAATTTGTTGCCGAAAAAATGTTTTTGTTCGTTTGAGGCCGGAAGATCAGTTTGTCGAGTAACAGCAGATCTTGTAATGATACTGTTATAATTCGAGTTTTTGGTCAATGTTTTCACGTTGTTTTTAGAAAATAGACTGTGAATGCGAAAAGATGTAGGCGACGAATGAATCCTTTTGTTCCAGATTTGTGAACAACGTCATAATTGCAATATTCAAATCAACGTAACAGTCATTGCAACAAAAATTAACATTTGAAATCATAAAGTCAATATCAAAGATCTTATTGATCTTTCAAATTCTTATAATTACTAGTACGAAATTGCAAACGCTTCCATTTCGAACTCATACCGAATTAAAAAAAAAACACACACACATTACCATTTCAATTAGACGATTGATGGTGTTCATTGGGGCGTGTCCGATTTTTTTTTGTAAAATATTTGCGGAACGTGAACCGATTGTCCGAGGTTCAGGTTGATGGCGCTAATTCAGGAAATTCGTTTCCCGTCATGTGGAGGTATATTTGTGCTTAATATGAAACGAAAAACGAAATTACACCGACAGTGAACTTGAAATGGGAAACGCGTTCGGAATTTTTTTTTTTTGGTGTTGGAAATTGTATAATTTGAATTTCATTATAGTTAATTTTGGTTAGTTTTTTTTTGTTATATTTTTTCATGTTATGTATGAAAGTGTGGTGTATGATTTCGAAACATATCGAAGTGATTTTGAATAAATATGTATGATCTTTTATTTAGCTTTTAAATTTTAATAATATTGGTGAATACAAAAAATATTAATAATTTAATAAATTGTTGAAAAATTCCGACAAACCGAAGAATATAAAACTAAACGATTCGTCGTCCACACGCACAGAAGGAAACACTAATGTTTATAAACATTCGTTTATATTTAGGTCGATATTTATAATTTGAACCGTAAGTTACATAGTGAAACAAACTAGCTAGTTTTATATTTCGATTCAATTCTTTGTTTAGTTCGTGGTAATTAGACACATATTGAACCGACACGATTATACATACATAATTAGAAAAACAGATGCAACTGTTTATTTATTTCATAACAAATTTCTAAGAAGTAACTTGCGAGAGACAAAGCCGCGAATTGTAACACGAAGATTTCTTACAATTGAAAGATTGAAAAATTAGCCGAATATTTATCAATGCAGTCTTCCGTTGTTTCACGAAAGGAAACTTCAAATCAAAACGAGCGATAAAATTTTTCAGTATTTATTTGTATTGAAACAAAGGGTTAAACCATAGGTTCTCAAATTAGTCCACAAAGACCCCGAGGGGTCTGTGAGGAGCGACTAGCGATCCGTCTGGAAGAAAAAAAAGGGGGTCCACGAGATGTAAATGGGGGTCCGCGGATCGGATTCATTTAAACTGCGCACATAGTCAATAATG
>JAOXNN020000037.1:3959812-3974301 GCA_028571205.2 Hydropsyche betteni | reverse complement strand
GTAGAAAACATATTATCAGAAGGATTAAGTATAGATTGGGTGTCAAGAAATATTTTTTGGACTGATTCAAGAAAAGACACAGTAGAAGTAGCTAATTTAGATACCAAAGTAAGAAAAGTATTATTCGATACTAACTTAGTAGATCCTAGGGGAATAGCAGTACATCCAAACAAAGGGTATGTTAAGGCCAGCTTTATTAATTGCTTAGATAAAATGTAATTAATAATTTTACTTCAAAATTTAAAGAAAAATCTTCTGGTCAGATTGGAATAGAAAAAGTCCCAAAATTGAATGGGCAAATATGGATGGAACAGACAGAGAAATATTCCTCAAAGGCGAAAATGTAATTCTTCCTAATTCATTAGCCATCGATTGGGATACTGATGAACTATGTTATGCTGATGCTGGAACCAAAAAAATAGAATGTGTTCAAATTGATACATTAGAAAGACGAACCATTGTTTCCAATTGCAGTTATCCGTTTGGTCTTGCAATTACTCCTTCTCATATTTACTGGACAGATTGGACGTTAGTTTTTTCAAATAAATAAAAATGATGAAAAACATCGAATTATTTACAATCTTTTGTTTTTTTTTTTTAGACAAAGAGTTGAAAGTCTAGACAAGGTTACGAGTATAAGACAAACGCTTTTAACTTTTACATCGGGTGGATACGGAAAATACCTTTACGGAATTGCTGCTGTATTAGATTCGTGTCGTTCATTTTCTAATTTATGCGAATATGATAATGGACACTGTCAAAAATCTCACTTATGTCTGTTGAACGGCAAAGGTGGTCGATCATGTGTTTGTGGAAAAACTCCATCCGGGCCACAATTATGCAATTAATTATAAAAAAAAACGGTCATTTACCCTTACGAAATAATATAATTGAAATAAATTGTAAAACATTAATTGAATCATTCAAACAATGTGTAGTCCTCCAATTGTCTTAAAACGCATTATGTGTGCGACTGTTTGTGTATATCAGTGTTGTGTTTGCTAGTGTCATTTGCGCAAACGTCTGATCATCATATTTTTTAGGTTGGTATAAAATGAAACGAAATTAAATTCAAATATTTTTCAGATTTCATACTTGCCGGTTTCAAATTGAGATAAATCTACGTTAGTCAAGAGAATCTCCACTACGTCTATCTAATACTGTACATCCCTATTACTTTACATCCTCGTTATATTACATTTCCATTATATTCTATCCCCTATGGATATGTAATGTCAATATATGAGTGGTGAAGGTTAATTACCATAGTTACGAATAAGTGAAATTGGGTGTCACAAATGTTAGCTCTCAGAAAATTCATGGAACGAATATTTATCCCCGAAAATTAATCCGTAATCCATATATTCATAGCCCCGAAAGTTAATCCCCTCTCCATCTTTTTCACTCAAAATTTTCAGCCAAAGTTTTTGGAAAAAATCTAGGTTTTTTAAAAATATGAATGATACAGAAATATTTTACGGAAAATATGCCCTATATTACCCATATAGCATACATAGTATTATATTATACATTGACATTTTTTCCAACTGATAACCATGTTAGAGCGGAGAGCCATATTTAGAAAAAACTCACACATTTATAAATTTAAAATATATTTATAATTAACATTGGCAATGTTTCAAAACATTTTTTTTATCGTAATGTTCACTAAACGATTATTTTACAACTTAACTACATTCTATCAAATGAAAACCAGAAATTTTTTTACTATCAGACTCATAATATCTATGAGAATACCTTCAAAACTCCAATCTTTATAAAAATATTATCTTCGATATAATATGAACGATTAATTAATTTAACAAACCTTTGAGAAACAACGAATCCTATATGACTACCACTTCCTTTCGATAACCGAGTGCTGACCATACGCGATAAATTTCATAAACGTCCAGGACATTTGACGACTGTCATTCAAACATTATCGCCTCTACATTTGCTACTGGATTGTTTTATTTATTATTATAATGAAAAATTCATTGAGTTCAAATTTTATGCATAACTTCATTTAAAAAAAATCAAAATATAGTTTTCGTCAGTCCATAGTGAGAGTGAAAAGTGAGAGTTAATTGCATGTTTTCGTAATGTATATCGCAAAGAGGTATAAATTAATTTAGTTATCGTTTGAATATGTGTTATCTATGCGTTTATGTGTTATATGTTGTTTTTGTTATTTTTATTTGTAGAAATTTCTTCGTTTGTGTATTATTATTTATAATTGTCTGTTGGACAACGCCCAGTAATGCTGATTTACAGGCGCAATGTATTTTGCAGCAAACATGTACATCGTGCATAAAAAATTTAGGGTGTATTTGGTGTGATGTATTGGTAAAAATATATATAAATATGTGTATTGAAAGATAAACTCAAAATTTAACGAAAAAATAACGAAATAAATAAATTTCAGTTGGATTCAGAATCTGTCAAGTTAAATAAAACGTTCCATAGATGCATCAGTGAAAAGCATCAAACCAAGGAATGGTGTCCCAGTCCGAACATAGTAAATTTCAAAACTGAAATCGTGGATGTTTTAGATGATAAAGAACTTAACGCAGGCACTGATGGCACAGACGCCATACAGGTACATTGAAAAAAGTTAAATTACCAATTCATATTCGTCCGTTTGTAGCACTGTTGTTGCATACTAAATTATGGATAAAATAAATTAACCAAAAACGCGATGATAAGCGTTTACCGATACTTCCACTTTTGCGGTTTTCAAACACTAAACGTTTTCTGTTATTTAATATATTTTATAATAGATCAGACCACAACATATGAAATTAAGAATAAAAAACGGTGATCAGATCAAAATTCCGCTGTACTACCAACAAGCCAGAGATTATCCGATTGATTTATATTTCTTGATGGATCTTTCTAATTCGATGGCAGATGATAAAGATAAATTATCAGCACTCGGAGACAAAGTCGCCCTCGTAATGAAAAATATTACCAACAATTTCAGAGTGGGCTTCGGCAGTTTCGTAGACAAACCAGATTTGCCTTTCGTCAACACAGTTCCTGCTAAGTAAAATATATTATTATTAAAAAAATAACTGTCGTAACGATTTGATTTTTAATATAAAATTATTTCAGATTCGAATCCCCTTGTCAAGTATCAACTACGCAAGAAAAATGTGTTTCGCCCTACAGTTTCAAAAACACGATGCCCCTGACAAATGATACGGCTTCGTTTTCGAAAGAAGTGAAAAACGCACCAGTTTCTGGTAACGTAGACTTTCCAGAAGGTGGATTCGATGGACTTATGCAAGTGATGGTGTGCAAGGATCATATCGGATGGAGATCGAAGGCTAGGAAACTCATCGTGTTCTGCACTGATGCAGCTTTTCATATGGCCGGTGATGGGAAATTGGCGGGAATAGTGGAGCCGAATGATGAAACTTGTCATTTGGATGATAAAGGATATTATACGCACTCGCTGAATACTGATTACCCGTCGTTAGGACAGCTAGACAAGCAAGCAAGAGAAAATAATATAAATATAATATTCGCAGTGGTCAAGAATCAAGCTGCAACTTATAAAGCAGTTAAGGAAACCATATACGGCGCAGTCAGTGCTGTTTTATCGAAAGATTCTTCAAATATTGTTGATTTGGTGAAAGATGAATATGAAGTAGGTATAGTGTATATTGTTGAAAAATTTTAAGCCACACAAATTTTAAAAGGTTGTTTCATTTGTCCTTTTTAGAAACTTGTAGATTCTGTAATATTGACAGACACCACGACATCGAGTGGCTCTATCAAAATCGATTATTTTACCAAATGTACAGGAACCGAAGAACAAGAAATACGCGAATGTAAAGACCTCCGCAAAAGGCCGAAGCTCGAATTCACAGCAGTCATCAAAGCAGTGAATTGTCCAAACGACCAAAAACTGTGGAAACAAACGATAGAAATAAAACCCAGCTCACTCACGGAAACTCTGAAATTAGACATAGAAATCGTGTGCCAATGTCCGTGCGAGCAACAGGGCAACTCGGGCTTCGAACGAAATTCGCCAAAATGCAAAAGCCACGGCGACCTCCAATGCGGCATTTGCAACTGTGCAGCAGGAAGATATGGACAATTTTGCGAATGTGACGATTCCAAAACGAACCCAAGCAATACTTCAGTATGCATCATGGAAGGCTCCAGCGAAGTTTGTTCCGGGAACGGATTCTGCAAATGTGGAGTTTGCGATTGCGTTAAAAGGGAATCGCCGACCGAAGTGATATACGGCACTTATTGCGAATGTGACAACTTTTCATGCAAGCGGCACGGTAACCTTCTATGTTCAGGACCTGAAAAAGGCATTTGCCAGTGCGGTAAATGTAAATGCCAATCGGGTTGGAGCGGACCTGCTTGCGAGTGCCGCGTGAACAATGCCACTTGTATGGCTCCAGATTCTACGAAAGTTTGTTCAGATAGAGGTACGTGTGTTTGCGGAGTTTGTCAGTGCGAAGTTGTTAACAATACCCGGTATTCGGGTAAATACTGCAAAGATTGTCCTCATTGCACCTCTCATATATGCGAAGAGCTTCGCGACTGTGTCGAATGTCAGATTCACTCTACTGGGAAGTATAATAAAGACGAATGCAGTATTAAATGTACTGGTCACAAGATCGAAGGAGTGGAAAAGATAGAACCACCGAAAGATACCGACGGCGACAACCAAGAAGGACTATGCAAAGTGCCTGATGGAGGTTGCACTATCATTTTCAAGTATAAATATGACAAAGATAAAGTGCTCGAGGTGAAGGCTGAAAAAACTAAAGAGTGCATTTCACAAAATGACTTAATAGGTAAATGAGTTTTTCACTTTAATGATTAATAAAGGTTGATAATAATTCATGTATTTTTTGTAAAGCTATAATCTGCGGTGTTGTCGGAGGCATACTTGCTGGTGGGATTGTGTTATTGTTGGTCTGGAAAATTTCAACGACAATGCACGATAGGAGGGAATATGAAAAGTTCGAAAAAGAAATGAAGATGGCCAAATTCGATAGGGGAGATAACCCTCTGTATAAACCATCTACATCCACGTTTAGAAATCCTGTATTTAAAGGTACTAGTTGAATCAAATGAAGACTTGTGTGTGTTAAATAACCTTAAAAATTGCCTATTTTAAATACTGGAAATAAAAATATGTAAGTTTTATTGTGATTAAAATTTTATTCTGACTTAAAATGTGTTATAGAAATAATAAAAATAAATAGTTCGTCTTCTTTTATTTATTAAGTAAGTATAGTTCTGTATAACCAGACATCTATACCGAAGAATAATATTTTTTTAAATTCCTATTGAAAAATTATAATTTACAAATAAACAATCAATTGTTGTAACATAATCCATCAAAGTCATACAAATCTGCAATACTTAATATGCTATATTATCAACAATTAAATTCAACAAGATATATCATCAATTAACATTGAAAAAAATTAATCATATTTTTCAAAAGGCAAAGACCATTCTAAAAACAATTTTAGTTCCAGTATAAGAAATTCATAGTCGATAAATAAAAATGGAAAGAGTATTTGTGCAAATGAATATAGTTGATTATAATTTAAGCACTGCTAAAATTAGAAGAAAAAACACAAACTTTTTCAGCTATACCATAAAATTTTTGTAATATTAACCTTTTGGCATCGGGTCATTGCTTTTGTGACGATCGGATTTGGTGCAAAAAAAGCGGGCCGTCGCTTTTCAGCATATTTCCCCACACATATCATTCAATATTCGTTGTGTATATGTGACTTACAATTAGATATGTAAATTATGCGGAGTAATTTATTTCAAATCCAATATTTTACTCTTTTATATTTTTTATTGATCAAAGATAAGACGACTGATATGATTTATATCTTTCAAACAAATACATCGGTATTTTTCATTTTCTTGATTCGTATTTGAGTCAAAACTACATCTAGAATACCCTTGCGGTTGTTCACATGGTTTTCAACAGATTTTTGCATTAAAAAAATGGGTTATGCCAAACACAAGTCCCAAATGTTTGAATTTGGATGAATATGTACATAATTTTTAAAATAATTGTTAATATAAAGTGTAATAATAATAATAGTGAATTCATATTTTTCGTAATATTTAGTTTCGAGTTTTATGCAAGAAAAAATTATTTTTGCGTGTTTATCAATTTTATTTTTTTTTCAAACTTAAATAAGTCTTTGATGTTTTACCATTTTGATAGCCAGTATAGTTCTTAATACATAGCAAAAAAAATCGAAATATCTTTACAATTCGACTTCTAGATAATTTTATGCAAGTCACAAAAAATTGCCAATTTTGACTGCCCGATCTTTTCGCAAGTAATTGCGGAATTTCTCCCAATGCCAAAGGGTTAAATGATGCTACTAAAATTTTTTGTTTCAAAAAAATGTATGAAACAAGTGCAATCAGAATAAAAAGTAAAATTTTAGAAATCAAGTTTGTTTGAAATTTTGGAGCATAATTAAGTAATGAAAATCAAAACCTACAAATTGAAGAATAGCAGTCTTAAAAATCTTTCTTAGGATCATGCTAACAATTTAGCTGTATTTTACTCACATTCAGAATCAGCTACATTTTTATCAAAATTTTCTTATAATGGAATTTGACATCCATCCGTCATCACATACACACAATTAAAAAAATACTATTTATATTCTGTTTGCAAAAAATATTATTTCACTTGAATTTCATGCCTAGTAACTCAATTTGTGATGTAACATAAAAAAATGAAAGATTATTATTTTTCAATAAGTCACATTATTCAATAAATTCAAAATGAATTGAATCGACGAACAAAATGGCACATGTTTGAATGTAAAAAATATAATTGTTTAATATACTCTGTCAAAGTTACCAAATGTGTGATTAAAATAAATGTATTTTATAAAAATATTTTTTTATTCGAAAAGGCACAAAACGATTAAGATTGAATTTTAATATGCCAAAAAGTTGATACGTAAAGCAATCGCCCATGAATTTTTGATCACTGGCTATAAAAATAATAATTACATCACAAACTCATGTTACAAAAACAAGTTGTTACATTACCACCAATCTTAAAATATAAGTAAATAACATTCCTATCAATGTATCTGTTTGAAAATATGAATATACAGAGGTCGCTTGTCGCTTCACACTTGTAAGGCCGGGCCTTTAACAAAGTGAAAAATAAATTGCATTTCGTTTCACTCACAGAATCAATTTACAAAAAAAGCTCATAATTTTGCTTTGCAAGGCCAAGCCTTAATGGCCCCAACGGACAAGCTACCACTATATACATTGTATTATTTTATATACATATAGTTAAAATAACATTAATAAAATGAATATAAATTACATATATACAAGTCGGTTAACTACATAGCAAACCACTATAAACTCATGCAATATATTGGCAAACTCTTTTTAGTGTCGAAATTTTTAGATGATTATAACTACACTTATAAAGGAATGGCTAATTTCATAAGATTTGAATAATTAACAAAAACCAAATAACATAATAGATAAATGAAAAATTTTCCAAGTAATATTCACAATTTTAAATAAAGAAAAAACTTCACAGGATTGTTCACCAACAAATGTATAATTAACTGTGAGTGCTAAATTTGAAATGTTAGTTTATTATCTTAAAAAATTCAATTCAATATATATATATATATATTTAAATATCTATTAGCAATAAAATACTTCTTCCAAACGTGTTAAAAAATTTAGATTTTTACCTAAATTATATATATATAGCCTACTGAAAACCAAACTATTTTTAGCTAAGATATTTTCAACGCTGAATCCTCAAAATAAAAAAGAAAAAATATAACAGCAATATAATTTCAAGATTTTTCATAGATAATATAATGACCTAACAAATCAAAATACTGGTTTGAACTAAGTGAGAGCAATTATATGGCAGTAAAGCTATATTTGATTGCCAAATGTGCTACAATTGCATATAACGCTAGCTAAATCGTTAATATATTATACGTACTTAGTATTCTTCAGTGAGAAAACAACTACTGAATAACTAGACAAAATTAACAACGATAAAAATAAATCTAACATTTGAATGGCAATCTAATAAACATTTCATTTTTTCACAATTACAAAAAATTATAAATCTGGGAATCACAACAGCAGACAACTAATTATTGTCTTTTATTTTATTTTATCAGTAGAAATATGCACTTGCAATTAGTTAAGGAGAATTTAGTTTAATTTAAAAATACTGCATTTCTATATATATTATTATTATATTCAGTTCAGTAATCAATTATAAATTAAATATGAAAACCCTACTAAAAATGGAAAAACCTCAAAACCGAATTAAAGGAATTCCTTGGAAAATCCTGTTAACTCTCCAGAAGTTATTTTCAACAGCCTTGTCATATGACAAAATTACACTACCAAATATAAACTTTTTAAATTGTTTTTTAACTTTTAGTTTCTAATTTATTGGATTGTTACTTTCAAAATATCTTATATTATATATGCCTAATTCATTTCTGTTTTTAGAACTGTGAAGAAAATTAAATGGTGACTCGTGAAAAAACAATCTTTTCTTATACCAACAAAGCATGTAAAATGCTAAATATGTATGTAACATAATTTTAAACACATTTATTTTGTATGGGAAAAGAAAAATTGATATGATGGTATAATTTACTATGTGATTTAGTAAAAATTTGATTCAGATAAGCAAGAATGTATTTCGCATTGCTAAATCATAATTCCATTTATATAATATAAAACATTGACAAGTTATGACTATAAAAATTTATTTACCGCTTAGTTATACTGAAAGAATAATATTAATGAAACAGATCCATGATTTTGTGTTTGCACACAAGAAGTTCCTGATTAACGTTGTGAAAATTCACAAATATGAAACATAAATCTGAATTAAACAAAAATGAGATTTTCTTAACCATGTACAATTTTTGCCATTCTTAAAACATAGTTCGTCAACAATCGAGAACATACTTGTTTTTACAAAACACAAACTTTAACACAATAATATTCATAAATAAGTGGTGGGAGTGTCTCTCAAGCAATACAAGTATTATTTAGTAAAAAGTATGATTCAAAAAAATAATAAATATTGGAGAACATTAATTTTGCACGAAATGAATTATTTTGCAATATAAATTAATAGCTATTTTCTATAAAATTAAAATTCAAAAGGCAAAACACAATCACAAATAACAAAAACTAATCATAAAACATTTATAATGGTCACTGAAATTAGGGACCCATTATATCATGGCTTTAGTAAATATATGTATAACTTTTATAGTCCAGATACCATTATTTTATGAAAGGTCTCTGAAATAAAAGAATTATAATATAAATTTAATGTAACACAAAACAACAAAACAATATATGTTAGGATTTCACTATAGGCAACCTTGACATATGATGTGTCGAATGAGGCATCGTTAACCGTTTTATTAGTTGGCGTACAAAAGTTTCCGTGATATGTGGTGCCCCTCGTTCAGCAGCTTCGAATGCACGTCGCAATTCTGTTACAGCTGCTTCGCCAGCACTGTTGTTTGTATTTCCTCGATGTTTCTTCTGAAGCTATTTTGGTTAAACAAATAAAATATGAAATCAATAAATTATTCAAGTAAAATAGATAAATTATTCAATATAAAAAATTTACCTCTTGCAATAATGGACAAATTAATTGGGTAAGATAAGGACTTGGTTGACGATCTGAGCCCATTTTTACCTCTGTAGAATGTCCTCTATGATCCAACGGTGAAATCTAAATGCAAAAGTTATTATTTAACGACTTTTATTTAATTAATACTTTATATTGATCAATAATCAAAATATACCTCTTTACTAATTCTTTTTTCTCTATGTTGATCATTTTTCCTATCTCTATCTTCTCTATCTCTATCGCGATCCATATCCCAATCCAGATCTCTATACCGATGTTCTTTATTTCTGTCATTGGAGGGTACCGTAGTGGGTGGACGGGGCTAAACATAAAATAACAAATTAGTTTTTCTCATTATTCTCACATTAAAAAGCATTAATTTTAATACAATATAATATAGAATACTAACTCTATCATTCTTCTCATGAATATTGTTAGCTGATACATGTTGTTGGTATTTGTGGTTGTGTTGTTCTTCGGCTTGCTGCTGAGATCTTTCAAATGAACCATTTTGCTTTATCATTCGTTGATGAGACGCTGGAAGTTGGTGCTGCTGATGTAATGCTGGTGGCGAAGCCGGAGATGTCATTATACCAGATGACGGTGGACCAGTACCATTGTCATTTTCTTCTAAGCTCTTCAAGGCAGTTTTGACTACGTGTAATCCTTTAACAGTCATAATCCACGGCTCATCCAAATCACTATCTTGTCTGTTCGATTCCTCACTTAAATAAAAATGTTTTTTTAAATCAAATAGTTCCATATTAATAGAAGTTTTCTACTAAATAAACTTACGAATCGGAATTTTCTGATTCCGTTTCACTTTCTTCACTTCTTTGCGATTTCCATTTTTTATATCTATCAATTAAGTCCATTAAATAAGAGTTCTTTTTAGCTTTACGTATAAAAGGAAATTTAAGAAGTTCTTTAGCTGTTGGTCTCTATGGAAAGAAAAAAAATTTAAATGGTTGTGAAATATATTTAAATAAGATTATGAAAAATGGCACATACATTTTGTGGATCTTTATTCAAACAAGCTTCAACAAATTCTTTGAACTGTTTTGAATAGCTACCAATTAATTGAGGTGGATTATTTTTCGGGATGAGAAATAGCACTTTCATCGGATGCAATTCCGAATTAGGCGGCTCACCCTTGGCAAGTTCAATAGCTGTAATTCCTAAAGACCAAATATCAGCTTTGGAATCATAACACGATTGTTTTATAACCTCTGGTGCCATCCAGAAAGGTGTACCGACAAAAGTGTTTCGTTTGTTAGTTGTATTTGTTAACTGACCGGCGACGCCTGTAAAATTCATAGACAAATATCAAATAATCGCAGTAATAATTTAAGCATAAATATACTATTTAAATATTTACCGAAATCTGCTAATTTCACATCGCCCATTTCGCTAAGTAAAACATTGGCAGCTTTGATGTCCCGATGCAACTTTCTTTCAGAATGCAAATAGTCTAAGCCTCGCAGTACTTCGCGCAAGATCACAGCTATATGCATCTCTTCAAAACTGCCCGCTTTCATTAAGTCGAGTGCAGAGCCTCCTCCCAAATACTCCATAATAATCCATAATTTCGTCCCCTGAAAAAGAATTTAAGAAAATTAACCTAGGGCCATTTCCCTGTTGACTACACCGATCTTTATAGTGAAGACCTGACTAAATTCGCCCACGCTACACAGTAGCCACGTTAAAACATCAATAGTCGAAATGTGCGTGAGTTGTGAATATAAAGATCGTACAAATCAAGTGGCGCCTACCATTTCTTCGACGTAAACAAAACATGGCAGTAAATCAAGTCCAACTTTAAAACGGCGAATCATTTACTGATACGCCAACGACAAGTTATTAATTTGTAAAGGTCAAAACACAAAATTAAATTCAACGTGTAAAAATAACGTACACGGTTAACATACGAATTTAAAAATTTACATAATTTTCGAAAATGGCAAAATATTTTTTTAAACTACATTCAACAGTATGCATCTTTCTAGTCATAATGGCGTGATATCGCGAATTTTTCAAGACAATTTCTAATGATCGAAACGTATAATAATGATTTTGAAAGTTTAGAAACAAAAACGCCGTATATATTTTTACATATATATATATAGGAAATGACGAACCGATAGAATGTCGTAATTAAAACATAAAACACACATAACGTACACGGAACCAAATTATTAAATCATCGACAGAAATTGGCGAATTCGAGAGGCCATCGGAGAAGACAACGCGAATTTTCCGCGACGAGAATATCACACAGAAATCTCAACAACAAAAAAAATACGCAAAAGAATCTTTTCGAGGGAATCGGGCTCGACACCATTCGATTCGCTCAACTTTTGATCGAAAAGTCGATTTCGAAACGACAGACGGATATCGAAACTATTATGTTCGGGATATCGACGCGTGAATCGCGACGGTGAAAAACAGTACATACGTGTGTTTGTGTAGTATAAAATGCAATGGTACAATGTTTCGTTTGTTCTTGTTCAGTACGCGTGCAAATGCGTATAAATGTGAACACGTTATAGTACAGGAGCGAGCATTATGCAGATCACTTTTACGAATTGAAAAAAAATATAATGCACTGAATTCATTTAGTGGAAACAATGGAGTAAAATTCGGAAAATGGCGAGGCGTAAACTTTCGAATATACATTTTGCGGATACAAAATAAATTTCGATAGGGCGATTTATTTTTCGATATGCTTTATACTCTTCGGCGGAGGCGCATATCATCGATGAAATATCGAAATATATAACAATTCGAATTTACGATTACGATACGAAACGTGATTCGAATATGAGTCAAGGTTTTCGAATGTGACAAAAACGTTGCATGTCTGCGCCGAAAAGTCCCGTTTGCGTTTTAGAAGGGGTCAAACGCGTATTTTTTCATATGCAAAAATATGAAGAAAAAAAAAGTCTGATAATACTCACGAAACGGCCCTACTTCCCCAATTTTTCCGACACGGCAATAAAGGCGGAACCATTACGTTCTTCCGCGAAAAACAAACAGAGGGCTTTTTCAATAACAACTCCGAATTGAAAATCGAAACGACCGACTTCTGGCCGTTTTTTTTAAACGTCGACAATACGGCGATTTGATGACGCGCCATAATGACGATACTTTGGTGCATTATAAAAACTCAACTTTTGTGTTCCGAATAAAAATAAGATAAAACGTGTGTGGCGTAGAAAAAAGAATATACAGGTAATCTTCGACTTACGACCAAAAAAGATGATATAATTTTTTTTAATTAAATTACAAATCTCAAGCGAATGTGAGGAATAAATACGGAGGAATGTAAAACCGTCAAAAAAATTCGTATTGAAGGAAATGGCTGCTGTTTTTAGTTTAATTAATCAAGGAATACAAAAATTTGAAATGACGGAGCCAAAAAGAGAAAAATTTTCAAATGTTATTTATTTATTATTTCATTAATGTATTAATAAAAGTAAGTAAAACTATCGAAACAAAATATATTATATAGATTCGACATACGACCGAGATTCGGGAACGCATCTCTGTCGTAAGTTGAGGACACCTGTATATACAAGAAAATCGCGTCGGTGAATACGGATTCGCATAAAAAAAACCGATGTTACTTTCGTACGAACGTTTCGATGGCTTTTCGTGTCGTTTTATGTGATTTTTTTTCGATCAACCTGTCCGTGGACCCGTTCACGTTTTTACGATCGGACACCGATAGATGCGCGAAAGCGATAAATAAAACGGATTTCTTATGCGTATTGATTTTGGAAACGTAGAAGACGTAAAAATTTCGAGAGGAGCCACATAAAATTAGAAACGATGCCGAATTTGTGTATATATATTTCTATAATTAGTTCAATTCGCGGGTGGGCATTGTGAACGACGAAAAAGCAATTTTCGTCCATTTGCACACATGAGGCGTCGTCGACAACGTATTGACTTTCGCATAGAAAAGTTTGACATTTAATATCGTGAAAAGGTGAAGGCTATAACGACTTTTCCCTTTCTTGCGCCAGCGTTACATATAAAAAATTACGTAAACGTATATAATAGAAGCCGGAATAATTGGAAGCATGAAACGCTGCGATTCAACCACACAAGTTTCCTAATTAGTCACATTACCATTTTCGAAAACACGGAAAATTTCCTCGCCGTACGTGCACCGAAAGCAAAAACACATTAATACATATTATTTTCGACGCCCAATAAAAAATACCGAAAAGGATTATTGGACAACTTCTATTGTTTTAATCAGCAATAAACCGACGATACGCGTCCTGCCGCTGAAGCACCACAAATCATCTCATAGATTAACCCGTCGAGATAACACGAAAATAATAAAAACATACATCACATTATTAACCTCATTATGTTATAACCGACCGAAGCAACTAACGGACACGAAATTTTCGTACAGACCGACCGCAACGCCGACGACTCGTTCACCGCTTTCGAATCAAATTTTTTTTTATAACCCCCATAAAATTTACGCAATTCAAAGAATCTACATCGAACATTCAAAAGTCGATAAACAAACCGAAACAAAACCACCTCGGAAGGTCGTCGGGTGGTGGGAGGTTGTTAGCCCGAGTCCGATCAGGTTTGGAACAATACCAAACCGCGAACGGGACGCGTGGGCGTTCGCGACATGACCCCCGATCTGCACCAGGTAGGATAGTACCGGACTTTTGTCTTCGAGCCTTCGGACATGGTGCATTTATCGATTTGCATAAGGCCCGTGTGTGTGTGTGTGGGCGTCGGCGAGTTGTTTAACACGCGTTAAAAGTAT
>JAOXNN020000037.1:3920536-3959712 GCA_028571205.2 Hydropsyche betteni | reverse complement strand
GTCTACCCGTCGTGTCAGTTTGAACTTCGAGAGTTTGTTTTGAACACGTTTTCACAACTCAAGCTAAAACGCTAACCTAACCCAAGCATGATGCTTATGACGTCTGTTTTCAGTTTAGACCCAATTATGTGTAGATAAAATTTGACAGTTGACATTCAAACTGAAATCGATAGTTTGGGTATACCCAAACTAGTATGGGTATAAATAAACAAAAGTGAACACTTCAACTGTGACATATACATTGAAATAAAAGTGATTGAGAAAATCATCTTCGATTTGAAGATCGAGGCTTATATAAAATGTGCGAACTGGGTGTATTTTACCGGGTCAAGGCTTAAAATCGTTTAAACTTTTGAAAGTCAACTATTCAAAAGCGTCGAAGCTTGGAAGTTGGAACCTGACAGTATTGATCGATTCATACTATACCGACCCTAAAATATCCAACTCGAATTTCATTTGAAAAGTTTGAATTGTTCGGTTGTTACTAGTTGAAACTGGACTTAATTAGTTTGAGTTCTCAATGTAAATTTACATATACGTGAAAAACAGAATAAGGCGGGATCGCGTTGAGGTGAAAATTTATAGAAATATTGTCTTTTCCAACGATGACTAACTGTATGTGTTCGTCACATCATATCACAGTGAAAAATATCTAGGAAATTTGACAACAAATTTCCTTCGATAAAAAATCTAATAAAAAAGGTAATTTGGACATTGTGAATATATGAATACGCTTGAAGAAAAGTGCGATGATTGATGTACGTAGCGGAAACTAAGGTATAAAAAAATATATAAAAAAGTAAACGATTTTTACATAATACTGCCAACGGGTTTTTTTAAAATAAAATAAATATTTCATTCTAAACACCGTTCTTTGAAATCTGAAAATTATAGCATTATCAAATACGCATTGCGTGACAAAGCTTTGAAGAATCGCGGGGCCATTAATTGAAAACTGTTATTCTTCTAGAAATTAAGGGCCGAAGGAGAAATTTCCTTCGAATTTCGCCAAAAATGTGCACCTTTTACCGAACACGCTACATATCATGTTCGTGTAGCCGTTATTGGCTAAGAAACTAAATTATTTCCTTTAGTTTCCACTTAACGAATGGGGCATCATACGAAGTCAAACAAAAAAATAGTGCTCCAACGGCACGCAATACCGATGGTCGATGCATAATTGATACATACGCCTAAATAAAACATTTATTACGGCATAAAATTCAACAGTCAATTAAACCGTTCCGAAGGCGCTATATTACGGTAATGGAAAAAGAACACAATTAGAACTTTAATGGAAAAACACTTAAACCGAGCCGCTGCTAAATGAATACATCGTAGGATAAATTCGTGCGCGAAATATGTATCGACTAATTGTTTAGTCAATTAGGTGATATATGTTGTTAATTATCCGCGCAAAATATCGTTTACGATTTGACATGATTAATTCATGAAAGTGAAAATCACGGAAGGCTTTTTTGAACGTATACGTCACGAAAACTACGAATCAACGACGTTATTAATTTGAAGTTCGGGGAAAATGTGATATGATAATGATGTTTTTTCGAATTTTTTTATTTTATTTCGTATTCACCGTCGAGAGTTTGACGATAAAAACAAACAATTTAACGTTTTATGACACACAATTATCGCGCATTTTATTTGAAATATACATTTGAACAAATATGCAACATTGATAATCAGTAATTAAAAATTGTTTTGACAAATTTTAGTTTGTTTCCATGCGAATACAAATATTACAATGAAACGTGTGGACATTTCTTGCACGAGTTTGATTATTCATGTTGTGCAATGACCTCATGAAATATTTATAATATTACATTATACCAAAATAAAACAATATAATCTAAATAGACTAACATTTAATTTTATCCAATTGTATCAGAAAATTTCGAACAAAAAATAGTGAAATGTATTTTTTTATTCAAATTGCTAAACATCATAAAATTTCAAAAGAATTTTATCTTTAGTTTGCAAATGATTCATTAACAAACTTTGTTATCTTATATTACGCATTGAAATTCGTTTTTGATAAGAAAAATGATAAAGAATCGAGATGAAACGTTATTATTTCAAGTGAAATAGAAACAAATACATATATTTGAGAAATGAAAATTCGAATAAAATATAATAATATGTAACAATAAAAACACTATTTTAATTTTTTTTTTCGTATTAATCATTCTGCTTATAAATAAAGTGATCGATTTCTGTCACGAATCGTATATTCATTGTATAATTTAGGTCGATAGCCGATAATTCAAAAGGTTATCTTTCTCAAAAATTGGCTTCATTTCGTCGATTGTCATAAAAATAAATCATTGTATAAAATCGATAACAACATGACCAAAAACACAAAATGCATCATTAAGAAAAAGAGAAGACAAGTTATTCACTGCAGCCCAGATGACTGCAATTAAAATCAAACATCACACAACTGGGAGTGATTACATATCATATTTTCATGGGCACACGTGATATAAGACAACGAGATTTTCCTTTCCTAGATATAATAGTTTACGACGTGTTTCGCGAGCATAGCTCGAAGAAATTATGTATTAACGTTTTTGTATTCGGCACGCACACGTATTCGCGATACGTTTTCTCATGTGTGTGTTTCGAAACTATAGATTTCAGGTCACCATGTCGACTACTCAGCACAATACTGACAATAAGGTATTACGAAAGGTAACTCCGACACGCAACTACAATAAAGCGAACAGTATCAAGTTCCTCAAATGTGTGTACATGAATTTTGAATGCGTGTTTTTCGTCGTAATAATAATATAACTATTAGATGGGTTCATACAAGCAAACTCGCGATAGAAAGACAAACAGTAGGCTGTAAGTAAAGTCCTCAATATTATTCGGGAATTAAATTATTTAACCAATGAAACGAAACGATTGCTTAAAAAAGACATATTCCAATGAATTTGTTACTATATTTTTATTACCACATGTAAATGGAATATACAATTCTTATAACAAGCGAACATCACTTTATAAACTCATCGCTCTATAAGAAAAGTAACAGTTATATTATTATCAGCAAAAATATCTCTATCATAGAACCAGTACATAGGTAGTATCTGACGTTGAATAAATAATTTGGTAATAATTAACTATGTGATTGAATATAAGTGGTGTAGGTTTATACGTCAAAATGGGTCAATGCTGAGAACAAAACATGTCAGAATCTATTTCATCGATGCGATGACCCCGAATCGAACGAAGTGAACTGGGGTAATCGAACATTTTTACGTCCTTAAAAGAAAGGGGTAGGCCACAGGAGATATCTCCGAAGGAAACCATTATTGCCTCACTTTATCGTGGCTAAAAGTTTTTTCTTCAATGCACACTTTCGTACAAATAAAAGGATGCGTTTTGTAATGTGCACGATGGCAAATTATGTATTGTAAAAGAATATATTCTATTTCTGTAGAACTAAATACTTAATAATATTACGAAAAAGTTTTATCATTAACGATAGTCTTCGAACGTATGTAGTCAGTACTAAAGCCACTTAAACCGGAATATACAGTTATTTGTGAGCGGAAAAAGGAGTAATTGCTGGTTGCTTGACAACTCATTGATAAAGTGACTAGAAGGATAACACAGGTTTTTGTATATTTCGATTGATTTTAGTCCAATTCTAAAGTGACACAATTCGACCATAATTATTTTAGCCGGTAAAAACTACAAACCTTGAGATAGGAGCCAAAGTATTTGGTAACGAAGGGGCTGTCGCATTGCGACAGCACCATAATCTCCTGTTGAATGTCTTCGATTTCATCTTCGGCTTCTTCAAGATCAATAATTTTGATGGCCACTACCTGCTGTGTGCGGTTGTCCACGCCCTTGAATACTTCACCGAACGAGCCCTTGCCGATCTTCTCCTGCTTCGTGAAGATAAGCTCGGGATCGACCTTCTGCAAGAAAAACAAACATTTCAATCGAAAAATGTAAAAGAAAATAAAACCACCAAACGTTCAAGAAGGCGAAAGCATACGATATCCCCAAAACTGTTAAATTGTTTACAACCGACACACTGATCAAAGCCTATCGCCTTAAAAGCGAACTTTTTCGAAGCAATCTCGCTAAAACCTACACAACGCCTCATCTACCGAATGGAAAACTCCGAAATTTCGACAGAATTAATCACATCGAATCGAACCTTCGCAGAAAATTCGGATTCGTCGCGAACTTTCCATTGAAAAACATGGGAAAAGCCGCCGACGCGCTAACCGATCCCGAGCGAAAAGTTCCGCCGACTTTTCGTTCCGACAATCGGAAGCATGTAAATGGCTCGACGGAAAAAAATTATCTGCACCGAAGCGTAGGCCATATGACGCGCAGACAATTATTGTAAATCACCGGCGTGACATAATATGGGAGGGTTTGGCGCACATACACACGGCCCGAGCACTCAGGAAATGAACGGCGATGCATCAAAATGAACGCGGAGCCGATTACGTCCTCGTCTATTTCACGTGTTGAAAGGGAACACGTGAAACGCGTCTCGAACAATACGATACGCGTTGCATAGATGCATTATTTATTCGCAGAGAATCGATCGGAGAGTGTGTTCTTTCGATGTCGGATCGATGCTTTGGTACGGCGAGAGTTGTCAACGAATGGGTAGCGATTACAATTTGCATAATTGAAATGAACAAAAGAGCCCATTGTCTCCGCTCGAATATGAACGTTTTCCGTGGCGTGTTACGTTCTAGTGCCGATTCAATTTTTCTGATGTGAATTTTAGTTTACATGATTTGTTTTGAAAATAATGAAAACGCTTTTTGCGCAATCCAATTAGGATCGGAGTAGGGTGAAAAAGGTTTTTATTACTGAAGAAAGTTTAAAAAAATTGCTATTTTGTCTTTAGCGATAATTTTCGGGTGGAATTAAGGACATGCGAGAGATCGCCGAGAAGAAACAGCATGAAGGGTGATTTTAAAATTCAAAAACTAAAACAATATGATTCGTTCGAAGTTTGTGCTGGATAAAAACTAGTGTCTGAATTTTTAAATAATCGCAGGGAAGATAGAACTATCGAAAATCTCAACATGTGTAAAATTTATGCAAAGTTTATTCCGAAGAATTTTTCAATTTTCGAATCAAAATACTAATACCTCATTCACAACTTTGGAATCACAAAACTTCTCCATTAATTAATTATACAATTCTGATTCGTATCTGTATAATTCTTTAAACTCCGATTTGGTTTCAAAAGATTTAATTTCGGGAGAATTAAAAACGCGTCAATTTTTTTTAAACAACCCTGTAAAGATTCCCTATACCACTGCAAAGCATGGCAGCAACGCTGAAACCACCAACATTCATCCAGAAAAAAAAACCTACAATTACAAACAAATAATACATTTTTCGATCATTTTCATCACTTTTGGAACAGACCACGCACATCACAAACATGCGGGTACTTTCTCCATACGATTTCAGTTTCGTTATCGAACGGGGACGCTGCGGCGACGCAAAGTGCATACGAAGTGCACACGTCGGCGGAAAGCCTATGCAATCGCATAACTGCTGTTATCTTCCCATGAAGGTGGTTCAGGTTCGAGTAACGGCTTCGCCTCCATTGATCGGAGACCGTGCTGAATGCACGTTCTTCGTCGTGTACGCTTTCGAAAAGCGATCGGTGCAAATTGTGCAGTGTGGTCCTGAAAAACAAAGGCTCCCTTCATAGTCGTGCGCATAATGCGGGTCGGATTCGGCACGGGAAGTTTCGCTTTAATAACGGATTCAATTACGCGCGGATTGTTCCGAAAAGTGATCATTCATACGTTATATAAATTAAAGTGTAACGAGAACGTAATTATTTCGATTGCATAACGAGCTGAAAATTGTTTCTATTTCCGAAACGATACGCGAACGCGCGCCGGCACATACACACACGATCGGAGCAATTTTCCTATTTATCCAATTAATCGTCGAGACCTGTACGTGGGAAGGGGAAAATGGAAAATCTTCCGGTCGACACATAAAAAAACAGAGTTTTCTCATTAATCGTATCAATTACATGCGCGTACGCAATGCTCGCAACAATCGAGAGATCTTTGCACAATTTACGATATGACATGAACGAACGTATGCATTTATTTGCAATATCGACACGGCATCAAATCCCACGTCTGTGGCGATGAGTAATGCAGTCGAAGTCATCACGCCACCAGACACTGTAGTCCGATCGGAATTGCCACTCCACAATCAGTGTTGTTTTGGTGCACTGCATTCGATAAACTGTGTTGTTTTCAATACGTATCGTATCGGCTGTTTTGAAATTTTCGAGTTTGACGATGGTAGCGTGTGAAATGCGATCCGATCCACGCTTTTTATAGTTTTAATTTCAGCGTATGTACGATAAAAACAATTGGTATTGATTCTAAATTGAAAAAATACGAATCAATAAATTTTTGTTGTAATCTAATGCTGAAAATTTTAAGTGGGCCACAGATAAATTCATAATCACGAAAATTCAACAATCAAATGTTTAATTTCAACATGAACTGATAGAAACGATTAGGGATAGTTCCAGTCCAATAACGAAAAAAGAAAAACGAGATTATCCAGTTATGGAATGTAGAAATTATCATACGAATTCTGAATTCTACACACGTAAATATCAGAGGTATTACAGACGGGAATATCTACTATGCTTATGTTAAGTATTTAGATACAAACATACCAATAGTGAATTAAATTAAATAGGAATAACAAGATAACATTAACATTTTTATTGATTGATATTTAGATGGATGATATTGGTTTTGCGTAATATTACTGATTAAAATCAACAAAAGACATTACTTATTGCGAAATTCATTCATACATTCAAAGATACAAAAATATTGATTATTCAGCTGTCAAAATAATTTATGATAAGGGAAATTGCTTGCAGAGATTGACTTTATTCTGGCAACGTTGCCACCTATCTGTCATTTTAATGCACAAACTATTTATTCTATTGCACATTTCATAAATTTTCAATGCTTACTTTATACTGTAATTTTATTTTTATTTTATTGCACACTATGAATAAAATAATTCTCAATACGAGATACTTTAATGCACAACGTATATTTTTCTAATACACAAGTAATTCGTTTTAAGGCACAATCTAATTTTTTTAATGAACCTTTATGAAAATATAAATAGTATCGAACGTATCTAAGATCTACGATAAATATATCAAAATAACACGCAAAACAATTGAAAAACAATCAACACACAAAATCGAAGAAAAAATAATAAAAATGCACTCGACATATTAATGAATACAGTAAACCCTCCCCTATAACGTCAAGATAGATTCCACGTTATAAGGGGTTAAGGTTTTTCAATTTGAATTTTTTTCGGACATTTTGACGTGTTAATTGCTCGTTTCATATAAATTCGAAAGAAAATTAAAAAAATTGAATGCATTTGAACGATATGGGGGGAGGGACGGGTTTACTGTACAGTAATCCCCCCTATAACGTAATTTTTTTCAAATGCAAATTAAATTTTTTTTGGAAATGTATTTGAAAAATACAATTAACTCGTAAAAATATCAAAAAGAAAAAAATGAAAATGTTTCATTTATTGATTCCCTAAATTCCCACATATAACTTCGAACCTATCTTGACGTTATAAGGGGGGATTAATGTATTCATAAAAAAAATCGATAAACGGACATTACTCGCTCAAAAACCCACAACAAACAAAAGAAAAATTTCCACCGCCGCAAAAACGAAACGCGTTTCCGACGAACGAGTGCGATACGTACATCTTTCACGTACGCAATTCGTAAACATTTCAACAGAGCACAATCGAAACGAACCGGCCACTTTCACTGTTATGACACGCTCGTGGAGGAGGAGGAGGAGGATGAGCATCATTTTCGCACAGCGTCGAACACAAAAGACGCGGACCAACGAGAGACGATTGACCACTCGAACTAGCAAAGAGCTGACCAACGAGACGATTGACCACTCGAACTAGCAAAGAGGACGGCCACAAGAAGGCGAGAGAACGCGAAGAAGCGTTGACACGCACGTTGGCGAGTTGAAGTTGCTTGACCTTGCCCGCGGGGAATATTTTCGAAATGACAAGAGTGTCGGGACGAGAAAAGCGGCGGCCGTCGAAGATTCGAACGGAGAAAACGAATGGCGGTTTTGTTTCGCGAAACGCGGTCGGATTACGTGGCCGGCGTCGAAATGTTTCGATATCGCGATGGGGGAAAAAGTGCGCGCATATATGCCGGGTTTCGCGGTTCGGTAACGAGATTAGAGCGCTTCGATAAATTCTCGTGGTTTTTTCTTTGTGCCGGGGAGAGTTTTTCGTTTGAAGGGTTTCCTTGGATGTGTATCGTCTGATCGTATTTTTTTTTCTTCGCCGTAATTGGATTCTGAGCGGCGTACTGAAGGAAAAAAAAACTAAGTAATTTATACCCGTAGACTAGTGTATAATTGAATTAGTCGCACCGAGCTGTTCGATAATCGATTGCTACTGCAAAGCCTGTAGCGAAAAAAACTGAATTCACACAACGCAATACAATAATTTTTCTATATACGAAAGCGACACGTGCGTTTTATTACAACTGTAAAATGAAGCCCTAAATTATCATTTTTTTTTTTCAAAATATATGAAAATTATAACCCAAACCAAAAAACCGTTAATACAACACTTACATACCCTGAAGGTAATTATACACAACCATTAACATTTCTCCCGATACGAGAAAAGAAAAACGCTCATTAATTACAAACACAGCAAACCCGGAGAACCTTTCGGCTAATTAATCGAGAATCGATAAAATCGCACACTTTATTGGATTTTCTCGTTCGCGAACGGCGTCCGTCGTACATGCGAGACATTATTCGATAGCTGAATAACATTTTGTAAATGTCAAGACTATATAGGAGCGGTTACGGTATTTTAGCTCGGCAACGACTCTCTCGCGGTCGTGACGGAGTATTGCGAAACGATCCGAAGACAAAACGGCGAAACTCGGCATAATGAAATGAACAATGGACAATGCAGTATAGTCACTATTCAAAAATGCATCACGCATAATAACGTTTACCAGACGCGTATTCAAATAGTGTGTATGTGTCAAAACGGGCCTTAAATAAATCAATGCGAGTCGTGGAACAATGCGAGGTTCGAAATCGGCACCGTTGACATATTATTATCGAGGAGAAATTAACGAGGATATTGAGGAAAATATATTATTTGATCAGTCTATATTCGGATTGTTTATGTTCAAAATTATCTGTTGATTCAGTGTAGATACGGTTTCAATGTATATTGTAAAAAATATAACATAATATGTATATTTCATGCGTAATCAAATATTTGGATAATGATTCGTCTGTTTATCTTAATTGCGATTATTCGCGTACTAATTCAATAGAACAATTTCAATTACTTTGAATCATTGAGCAATAAAATCAGAGAAATCCCTAAATTTCCTCAAACTTCCTCTTATCAAAAACGTCTAGAAACGAATCACTTTGACTTCAAAACCGACATTCATTACCACAGACCAACTGCAGCACACCTCCAACGGACACGCAAAGCCTTTCATAATCCGTCAAACGACGAGGCATTTCTACGTCTTCCAACCCGTTCTTAAGCAGCCATAATACGCTGAAAACATCGGATTAGAGCCATGAAAACTTTCAGCGCGGCCGCGATGAGTCTACCGGCAACAATACTTTCACTGGCTGAACGAAACGTTCGGCGAGCGATATGAAATATGGATCGCCGGTGCAGCGAAATGGTTTTCTTTTCACTTTTCGAAAGCGCCACCACATTCCGAAAACGAAGCTGAGGAAAACCGACCGACCGGTCGCCAGTTTTCACGCTTCGGCGGTTGCAAGTTGACGGATTATCCGGTCGTTCGCATGGACGCCCGCGAAAATTCTAAGATAAGAATGGTCAATGTGTGTACAAGAGTAATGAGTGCAAAATAAACTATGCAAGTAACAAAATTTTGAAAGGTACCAATATAAGGCAAAGGACAAACAGCGGAGAACTTTTTCGTGTACTCAAACGCCGGTGCCAGTTTGGCACTGTCGTACGTTCAATTTTCAAAATATTTTTCCACATATACAAAGTTCGCATTGAACATGCGCGAAAATCGTATATAAATAGAATACGAAATTGTGTTGCGATCCATATTTATTCGAGAAGGAAAGGCGAACAATTGAAGAGCGCGGAAAATGTCTATATTCGGGGAATCTATTGTGATCGTTTTGAAAGGTAACCGGTCGTTTTTGGACGTTCGTGTTACGAAAATTTCTAAAAGTGTACAAAATTGGGCTGTTGCTGTTATCGTGGAGAATAGGTTAAATTATCTAATCAATGCGGCGTATACAATATGATACCGAGTGGAATAATGAAGCAATATGGAAACCGAGCACGCATACCACATAACGGTATCGAACAATAACGAATTAATTCAAACTATGAGTAATAATGGTGCCAATAAAGTTCGATAACACTATTGGATTTCCTTCATTTGAATATAAAATCGGATTGAATAAATAAATTAAAATAATCAATAGTAAATTTGGTTATCACACTGTAAGCCACACAAAAAGGAAACGTCAAAATGATGAGAAATGTAGGAAAATTAGAAAATAGTTTATGAACACAAAAAAAAAACGATACGGCGAGTATCAAATTAACTTAAGAAAACGACCGCAAAACTATAAGAGAAAGTTAATCGTTTGTGCGTTCAAAACACAATTTGTTCAATAAAAACACGATTTTATTTAAAAAAAAAGGTTTAAAATGTAGGCTGCGTTTGATTTTTCCGGCGATGTTGCACCGTCATCACAATCGTTCATCAATGCCAAATTAAGTGATGTTGATCAGATGTCGCTTTTCGCTCTTTACAAACGGCTTTGCTTTAATCAACCATTCATGTGAGCGTACCTGCGACGACAATGACGCCGGCATATTTTCCTTTATTACGATTTGTGGTGATCATTTTTTATTGTCTATTTACGTAAAAGTAAAAGTGAGTACGCGGCGAGGAAACGATACCTCGCAGTCACGGTAAAACAATTTCATGAAATGTTTCGCACAGTAAAAGTTAATTTAAACACCTCTTTTAGGCAATAAAAAAGAATCAGAATTGTGAAGACGTTTCTACAGATAAACTATAAATTGATTGCTATCGGATCTGCAGAAAATTCATGACAAATCTGTGAAATAGCAATTAGCAATTTTGCAAGAAAATAGTTTGACGTGTTATCACAAACGTGTGGAATGCAAGTATTCGATATGCCTCGTGATAGGTAGTTAATTGACAGGTAGATAGAATCTCAATAAAAAATGTTATATTTTATGTTTGATATTATCGAACAATATGAATGATAAGAATTAAATTAGAAACAATCGAAACTATTCAAACGGCTCATTAGCAAATCCATGTCAAATACTTAATAGTTTTTCAAGGAATTTTTTTCGATAAAGGTGTAATTAGAACACTGTTGATAAATGATACAAACAAAAAATCAAACTCGTTAATTTCCGAAAAACATTAAAAAACATGATCGAAAGTTCAATCAACAATCAAAAATGAGCATACACACTCGTCAAAAATTTACTTTCATACGCTCCGCGAGCAAGCGCGTGCCACATACGCGAACAACAATTAACCAAAACGTACATTCAAAATATGCAATAAAAACGAGGAACGCGCGAATTATGCGCAAGATAAACGCAATCTACTTTCTTTTATCGCACATTTGACACACACACGCACATTGCACTTTCTTGATCGTGTAACAAAAGCGACCAAAGTGCGTCATCGATACCATATCGACAAAACTCGATCGATAAATCGCAGGTTTCGTCGAATTCCACAAAACCCAGCCCCGAAACGTCCAATTTGCAAAACCCACTTCCGAGTCCGAACCCGATCAAATCGGCAATTAACAATTCTTGCACACCCGTCGAAGGGAAAAACGTGGTCGACGTTCTTCGCCGGGTATGGTTTCGTCGATGGACTTTGAGGTCGCCATTCGTATGTACGAATCGTCCTCTAACGGAACGCGAATGCCTTGCGTGAAACCAAAACGGACTTTTCGGTCGTTGGAGGCAGATAGCGATTATTTGTGACGCCGCAAAAATTCCGAATATAATCCTCTGAATTATTTATATTGTTTGGTGCTAAGAATGCGGGGTGTTCGATACGCGTTATCGGACTGTGTTCAGTTCAACGAAACCGCAATATGTTTCGGATAAGTAAACTGGTCAATTTGAAAATTGGTAACGGGTGTTTCGTCCGTTAATATTGGCAAGGATGCTTTGTGAGGTTTTCTCGTCAATGAAATATTGAATATAGTTAGATTGTTTTCGTACGAACGTCCGAGTAATATATTTGTAATCTAAAATATCGGTTAGATAAATGATAAATATATTTCGAAATTCACAGTGAACACAAAATTTATTTTCCTAATAACGACATAGCACAAAATTTTCTAATTCAATATCTGAACGAAACTCTCAAAATAAACTAATGTTCAGATTTCACAAATTAAATAAACTCCACCGAATCGAACTCGACGAAAATACTCCTCTTCGAACCGAGTCCACAATTCACTAAACGAACATAACACCATTTCCCCACACTTACATTGGGTATCGTGTGCCTGTGATGTCTAGGGTACAAAGCACCGGGTTGGGGCGCAGGCCTCGAGGGCTGAGGAGGCAGTCTGGACGGCCGTCGGTCGACGGTCGTCGTTCCCATGGAAAACCACCTCTGCTGATGGGGCGGAGGCGCCGAGGGCGAAGGCCTGGGCAGAGACATGGCGCCCCCGACGTTCCACCCATTCTGGGGCACCAGCACCTGAGCCGTGCTGTTGCTCCTCATGGCGGCAACCGATGTTGCTATTGACAATCGATAAAGTCTACGACTGAAGCGCGCGTCGCATCACGCGAGACTGGCGCTTATCTTCCGAGCGTTATCCATCGCTATCGCGAACGCCGATGGGGGTGGCGGGTGGTCGGTGGGTGGTTGCAGCGTGCGATCGACAATGCGACGAAGACGTAACGGGACGAAAATCTCGAAAGACTTCCGCGCAACACAATGGCCGAAGCGTCGGATGCGATTTTCACGGTCGCTGCGAGATCGCGACGTTTTCACAACATTCTCGCGCAAAGTGACGACTCGGCCGACGCGCGAAGGACTAGATCGCTATTCGAATACGATCCGCTTTCGCGAAGCACAGTCGAGCGAGGCACTCGTGCGCTTTCACGCGTCTGCGGCTACTGAAGACGGCTGAAAGAGAACTGGCCACCGGAAGAGGACGGACCTCGACCGTCACCGGCGCGATTACGATTGCGATTATAATAACGAGCGAACGGTTACGGTGCGGCGATGACCGTTTTGTGTGTGTGTATAAGAACCGATACGTTTAAAGTGCGGCGGGCTACTGAGCCGGCGGTCTGCTGTTGCGGCCGTAGTTTTCCGGACGGCTGGCTTCGCGCTCGGCCGTCTATGGAAAGCGGCCATCGGCGTGGAAATGGACGGTCGCTTTCCACAGGTTTGTGATGGCGGCGGTGGTTCTGCCGAAAGTTGCGAAGGAGCGCCCACTTGGGAGGGTCCATCGCGCCCCCGTCGGGGCGGAAGCGGAATGGTGAGGAGCAAGAGGCGGGTTTTTCGCGGATGCGATTTTACGTGGGCGGAGAGAATCTGCGGCGAAATTTATATAACTCCGTCTGGGCGAAAGATTCGAAGGGTTACGTAATGACGGAGTGGCGCACGGGGGATGCTGCTGCTTTCCGAAGAGGGTACGTGACGGGAATAATGCATCGATAAACAATTCGGACTTTCTTAATATATAATTTCGAATGTTCTCTACTAATAAATATATACGAAGAAGACAATATGGTTACTGTTAATCAATTACTTGATTTCAATAAATAGTAGCGATATAAAACAATCAACAGGTGAACAATGATATTTGAAAATTGTTATCCGTTCAAAAGTACTAATCCTGTTAATCCGTTGAAGTTATATTGCGAAAAAATTGTTAAATGACATTGTTGAGTATTTTCAAGTATACATTGCATTTGAAAAAAAAATCTATAAATCATTTTTGAACAACTATTACGATATTTCGCAAACACAACAATGAGTCAGATAAACATTAGAAAAAAGACTGAACACAAAAAAAATACTCACATTATCGGAGAAAAGGATCATCGTGAACGTGACATCCGACAACGTCTCACATTAAACAATCAAACAGTTCTAATTCGATCGAAAACAATGCGATGTCTTACCTGAAACAAACAAAAAAACACATCGATTAAACTCACACTACACACCCGAGCCGTACAGAACACGAGCCATCGAATACACACGAAAACACTAGATTAATACGAGAAATCATTTTCGACCTATCCGACAAACGGCCGACGAAAACCGAGCCATTCCTCGGAGCACCTGTGCAGATGTAATCGCTCCAATTTAGCAGTCGAGCACGTATACTGCAAAAGTGGTCAAGGTCGGACCAAACTCAAAATAATATACGATAAAATAATATATGTACCGTTCGCGATCGAACGAGTCGAAGTTGGACACAGCCATCCTACGTATGCTCTCATAATCGGATTACGATTAATATTGAACGCATATAATCTGTTGGATTACACGATTACATTGAAAAAATTGAAGTCCTTCAATATTGTTGAATAACAAAAGTTTCGAGATAACGCGAAATCGATATTTATCATAAGAAAATCCCGCCAATAAATTCAAACAATGAAAACGATATATATTTATATAGGAGAAATTTCGGCGTCGTTTCGGTTCAGTTACATTCCGGAACATTACGCGTTACTTAAGATAAGAGATGAGGTTGGATCCGGGACCTTAATTTACCGGGATTAATTCGTTCTTAGGAGATAATACCTTCTACTGTAAAAGTAGAAAAGGAGCGTTGCCGAAACTGAAACTAATTCCTGGTCGAGGCCGCAGGAGCAAAAAAAATAGGGATGATTAAATTCTGCTTGTTTTCGCAGTACGTACGATCAATGAGAATTATAGTTGGAACATATCAAACGTACCATCGGTAAACTATTTCAGACTGAACATTTGGAATTGTACATTCGCATGGGCGGGACCGTGTGAAGTTTTTCGCATTGTCGAACGAGCGTAGGCGAATTTCATGCGTCGATAATCAAAAACTATAAATAATTATATTCCGACTAGACGGTGTGTTTTCGTCGTAGCGGCGTAATGTGTTATTGAGTCTCAATCAATTTTCTAATATATTTGGTCCGAACGAAACGCGGAAAATTTTCCCGTCAGTTCACACCGATTTCTCGGCAAGTCAAAACAGAGATATATCATGGACACGTTTAGAGCCGAGATTGTGCAAAAAGATATCAAGCTGCGAAAACAATACTAGAGCGAATTAAAAAAAAGAAAAGAACGCACAACGTGCAATTAAATCGGCATTAGGGCCATTACTCTAATGGCACGACGCAAATGTTATAAAGACACGAATTTTATTAATTACGGTTAAAAAAAACCCAATTAATAAATAAAAAAAAACGAACGCGCCAAATTCTCGAAGGACTCCGCTTGTAAGAGGATTACTCCGTACTAAAAAATCCAAACACAAGACTGACGACATGCCGAATACTAAATACGTGAATCACGTTCGTCATATTAAAGTTAACGACCATCGACATATTACCATACATCTCTTTCATAGTTAAGCCTCCCACGACCGAAAACCGAGTGTTTAAACAAACACATGACGCTCTCGTACGTAATATCTGCTGTCGCAAGAGCGGACATAGATACCTCGAACGAACCGCTCGAAGGCTGTTTTGCGAAGTTCTTCGGCGGAGAATAGGCGAAATCCGACATCGGACAAGATTGTCAAGGCCAACAAGGCCGTGACCCAGAAGAATTTGCGTAAAAGCAACATCACACCTACGGAATTCGCGGATGCGACGGAGAAAACGGCGTATAAATTTCATGCCGTAAAACCGCGTCGACAACAGGTAAAAGAACCCTAGCAAGGTCGTTCAGAATTCACCGACTCGATATGTTGATGTTACTCCACTTCGTTTATGCACGAACAAACTAGTCTGTTTATTCACCTTCTAAACGCTCGAGTCCAATTAACGACAATTCAAGTTGTTTGCACTCAGATAACGCTCTTATGCTAAATATCAATAAGGTGGAAATTGGTATATGACGTCTGTTTTTAGTTGGACGCAATTATGTGTAGGTAAAATTTGACAGTTGACATTCAAACTAAAATCGATAGTTTCGGTAAACTCAAACTAGTATGGGTATAAACAAACAAAAGTGAACAGTTGAACTGTGACATTGACATCGGTGAATTTCACGTAATATAAATACGAAAATATTTTCAAAACTTCGAAAATCACGAAACCGAACGGGTAAATGAACTTTGGTAATCCTCGATCGTATTCTGACTCAGAACGAGACATTCAAATTCGAAAGGATCTATAGAAAGGTTCCCGCACAACCTTGAATGCGAACAAACAGGTAAACGAACCTCACGATTCTGGAAATCCCAGTTTCCAACGTCGAATTCGATCGATTTTCCTAAACTCCCGAACCCTGAAACTTCGGCTGACGACCTCGACGATCGATTCGAAAGCGGCAGGACGAGGATAGACGCGCTTCGCCCCGAAGGGCGACGGCCTCCTTCAAATTCAATATTTGCACTCGAAAGATACGAAAACAATTCGGGCTGTCGAGTAACGGCGCGGACGAAATAATTACGAAATATTCGGACGGGCCGAAGAAACCGGTATTCGAGTGCGTTGTGGCAAATATTCGAATGATCGATATCGTAATTGTGGTCGCCCGCGCGAACGGTACATAGCTTAGGGTTGCCAACTTTTTCTGTGATGATTCCGGGACAACTCAAAAACAATGTTCGTAGCCAGTCGGTCTGCTCTGTGTGTTGTATTTAAATTATGAGATTTATGTTGAAATATAACAGTCGATCGTGATATTAATTCATTACACATTATTCTTCAAATGAAAAAAAAAACAAAATATTTTTACTGATTCGCTCCTAAAAAATCTTGGATACGGCCATGTTCGAAACTAAACGTCATCGTTACGAGTCAGTCAAATTTTGAATTTCCGGGGCGATTTCGTCCTCGTCCGGGATACGCGATTCTAATTCCGGGACGGTTGGCAACCCTGACACAGCCCCGTACAATAGGAACCGATCGTGTTGGTAAATACACTTATCTGCATACGTCGCAAGATCGCACAGGTTATGAACCGCGTCGTCGAATACGACATATTCAACTTACGACCGACGAAACGGAGCGAACGCGCGTCAATTCCGGCTTGGCTCCGAAGAGCCGGAGCGCGGGCGAGCGTCGCGGCCAGACTCCGGGCTCCGGTGTCGTAACACACCCATATCGTAACGGTTCATCCGGACCTCGCCGCGACGCGTCCGCGCATTCCTCGGAAGCCTTCTGGTGTGCCGACGGCGCGACCGGCCGCGCGCGCTGGACCCGTTGCACTGCCGCGGCTACGCCCTCGCGAAAAAACAACGCGAAAGCGCCGAGAGGAGAGGCTCGCGATCGTTTCGCGCGTCGACGGCCCGCGGTTTTCCCACGCGCGCGACGAGCCGGGGGGCGACGGGGGCCCGAGGGGCCGAGCCGGGGGCGTACGCACCTCGTTGAAGGCCATCCCGGGTGGGTGCGGGCCGCGTCACGTGGGGGCGGCGCGCCGGCCCTCCGTCGCCATCTTGCACCGATGTCAGCCGCTCACAACACTGGTGTTGCCGCGCGCGCACGCCGACCCAACCGCCGTCGGAATACGGCCATGCGCCGCGGCGGTTTTTGACGTTTATTTATTTTTCGCGTGTTGCAATTTTGGCGGTTTCGAAAGTTGGATCGGGCCGTTTTGTTCGGATTGAATGAAAACAATTATTAATAAATTGAAAAATTGTAATTGAGGCGAATCAATGTTTTTTTTTATTTGCACAATTTGATATAATTGAGGGGCTCGGCTGTAAATAATGCTAACAATAAGTGCCACAATTATAAAATTGATTTCTTTTATTTACTACAAAAATTAGTACTTATACTACAGAAATAAATAAATAATTCCACATTCTCTCAAAAGATGACAATACTGTCAGGTTACTATTAGTTTTATTTGCATCTAAATGCATGTAAACTGTTTTTCTTACCATCTCCAAAAGTGACAAATGTCGCTTAACCCTTTCTTCCACCGAGAGCCTCAATTATTTACGAGAAACATTTTTATTCATGATAAATTGAATCATTTTTTTTTTTACATAACAATATGAAGATCTTCAGAATATTTTTTACAATTCAAATGTAGCGGAAAAAAAACAAATAACTTGAATTTTAAACATCTCAATTTAAAAAAACTTACTCGATTTATGTTTACTATTACTTTTTTGCTTCCGAAACTAACGGCATTTTGCATATTTTCAATTATGAAAGTTTAACGTTCAACAGATGCGTGTTCCGTAACGTTTCACCATTGTCATGACATTCTTTTTTTCCACTTTTTACTGCACAATTACAGTTAAACTTTTTCGCAAACTTACAAATTTCAATAAAACCCCCGAAAAAAAAAAAACTTCATTGTGCGACTCGTCATGTACGTGCGAGTCACGCCACCAGAAAATCAGAAGACCGAACCCTTTCGAGATTGGGCCGGCGCTTTTCCGCATTTTTCACGACATTTATTACTGGGTCACGAAAACGTACGGTTCGGCGACACACGAAAAACGGAAAGTTGCATCTTTATCTTCGGTCGGACACGCGACCTCGGAAGTCCGGAGCGCAATTATGCCGAATCCGCTGAAACAACGCCATTTCCACGGGAAGGTAGGCTTCGCGCGGCCCAGTGACGTCACGGTACCAGGTGGGGAAGTGCACAAAAACTTCCGTGACGAGGAAACGCTTTCATCAACTATCTACCCTGAATTAAAACTGGGTTATTGCACTTCGGGGTGGGTGTTTTTAGTCCACGGGGCGCGCTCCAGTTGGACGAAGGGCTCCGGCGAGGCTCGACGTCCACCATGTCGGAGTCCTTCGATATGGGTTGAGCTTTTCGGTTGTCGATGGACGCGGACGTGCTGAAGATTCATATGGCGATCGCGTCCGTTATGATAAATGATAAAGTCGAAAAGAATGAACAGAAAAGGAATGGAAGGCCGCACAGTGCACATTCTTTCTCAACTAGAAAACTCAGTCCAGGTAAACGTTCAAATTTTAATGTAAATCCAAGTTTCGTTTTGTACTAGTGATGCGTTCCAGAAATATACCTACCACGTAAAAAAGCTACGATGACCATAAAAAATTTAAGGCAGTATATTTGGGAGGAAATTCTTACGAAAAATGAGTAATGTGGAAAAATTTCGACATGTGAAATTATAAAAAAAACATCGTAAATTTTCATTTAATATAACTATAATTTTATACTGATTCGCTCCGGATCTTACTATGTGTCATAATAATACATTTTTTTAATTATTTTTACACTGTTAAAGTGAAAAAAAGCAATGTACAATAATAATCCGTTCTTTTTTGAACCGTATTATTTCGGAATTGTACAAAATGAGTTTTGGATGTATATATTAACCAGTGATTGACCATGTACCAATAGTTGACCACTTCTTAGAAAAACGTAAAAATTAAGGTTTTTAAAAACGATAATTTTTTGAAAAGATTAATATAGACTAGTAATAGCTAGTACCTAGTATTAGTACCTGGTATTAGCTCTATCGTACCTTTTCCGAAAGATTATAGTCTTTGAAAACCTTTATTTTTACGTTTCTCTAAAAAGTGGTCAACCACTGGTGTGGTTTTCTTAAATATGTTTTCTTTTTCAGATACGAGTCCGACTTCTGAAGGTTCAAAGCATTATCGGCCTTGGGTTAGCAGCGAAAGATGGAAAGAACTGAGGAAGATGGCGGAAACGGCAGGAAAAGAAAGGAAAATTTTCTTGATAAAGGGCGGAGGTTTCCCGGCGATCCGACATGCGCTGTTGGAAAGGGGTTGGATTGAGAAAATGGATTCGTCGAGGCCGAGGGGAAGTCAATTGTATTCTCTGGGAACGGATTCCCATGATGCGTTGACGAAAAGTCTGAGTGATTCGGAAAAGCTGCTGAAGCTGAAATGCGAAAAGGCAATATTGAACAAATTTTTGGATCACCAACCGATAGATTTTCTTTGGACTACTAAAAGGGACAAATACGATTGGATGCTCGTGAAAAAAGATGTCATGATCAGCAGGTGAAATTCGAGTTTTTCACAAAACATTATTCTGAAAATAATACTGTCGTATTCTTTTCGCAGATTTTGTCGATCCAATTTCACTTCGAAAGAAGGCTTGTGTTCAGCTTTGAATCAAACATATTGGTACAACGAGCCAGGAGTCGCAAGCACCATGTTTCCGAGATGCTATATCCTTCACAATCAAGATCAACTGGACGAATTCGTGGACGATTTTCGGATGACCGCTTGTTTAGGATTGCTCAAGTGGTTAACAGGTGCTTATTCAAAAGATGGTCTCGATGGCATAGCTTCGGCAACAGGCAAAGTTCCATACACCGCTCTTGAGTTTGCATTGAGCCGAGTCGATGAATATTTAACTTTTGTGCGTCATAATGATATTGATGAAGTCGATGACCGAACGAAGCATATTTGGGAGCACGAATGGGACCAATTTTTAACTCATCATTATCTATTGATACACGAAAATTCTAAATTCCTTGATGACAAATCAATATCTATAAGGTAATTGAATCTTTATCTTTTCATACAAGACGGTTAATTGTTGTTTTGAAATTGAACGTTTCTAGTTTCAAGATTATTCATCGTAAAATTTTTCAGTGATACAGAACGTCGTGCTGCAAAGTTATTGATGACGATCGGTAAATACTGGCCACAAATGGATCTTGATGGTGTGATGAATATTTGGATAGTCAAACCGGGAAATAAATGTCGCGGTAGGGGTATTCAACTGATGAATAATTTGAAAGATATTATTGGTATTGTCAATTTTCCTCTAGCTGCTAAAACGCGATATGTGGTACAAAAATATATAGGTAAAATAAAATAAATACTATTATACAAACAATTGACGTATATTGGAAAATTCGATTATCATTACTTTTTCAGAAAATCCTTTAATTATTTACAACACTAAATTTGACATTAGGCAATGGTTTTTGATATCAAGTTCTCAGCCTCTCACTATATGGATGTATAAGTAAGTTGATGAATGATTTAATTTTTTTTTTATAAAGTTATATGTATTATTTTTCAATTTCAGAGATAGCTATTTGAGATTCAGTTCTCAATTATTTAATTTGACAAACTATCATGAGTCAGTTCATTTAACTAATAATGCGATACAATCAAAATATAAAAATCATAATCAGAGAGATAAAGCTCTACCAGACGAGAACATGTGGGATTGTCATACGTTTAAAACATATTTGAGGTATGTGTGTAGAATTTTTGAATATGTATCTAGGTAATTATTTCGAAATATGAGTTTGCCATAAATTGTAGACAAATTGGAAAATCAAATGTTTGGGATGATATAATATATCCAGGAATGAGAGAATGCCTTATTGGCACAATGCTTGCTTGTCAAGAATCTATGGATAGAAGGCAAAATAGTTTTGAATTATATGGAGCAGATTTTATGCTCACGGAGGATTTTACTCCATGGTTAATAGAAATTAATTCAAGTCCAGATTTGGCTCCAACTACAAGTGTTACAGCAAGATTATGTCCACAATGCCTAGAAGATATTGTTAAAGGTATACATTAAAAACTATATCATAATAACAAGTAAAAATAGATTATTATAAGTTTTTGATTCTGAAAAAGTGTAAATTTAAATTTTAGTTGTAATAGATAGAAAAACAAATCCCGAGGCTAGCACTGGTATGTTTGAATTGATATATAAACAGGTAGTTCCAAGAGCACCAGCATACCTCGGATTGTCTTTATCTGTTAGCGGGAAAAAAATATTTAAAAAAATAAAAGTTGAAAAACCTAAACCTGAAAGAGAAAACACTCCTATTGTGCCAAAATCAAAACAAGAAGAAGAATCAAACACTAAATCACGTCCTACTTCAAGTTCAGTTGTGCCAGAATTATTATCTTGGCTGCAGCCTTATAACAATCCTGAAAATATTCCAAACGTAACGAAAGAATTTGAGAGAAAACCAACTCCAACAGTTCAGCATGCTTTAACTGTTGTAAAATCTGGATTATTGCTTAAAACTTCCACAAAAAAACGAAAATCAACGTCAAATACTTCCCTTAGAAAGCATAGCGCTAAAAAGGATAGAAATCAAAATAAAACAAAAACTCCCACATCTATGAACTATTGTTGTAGAAGTGACAACGAATTGAAGGATTCAAATGTAAAAGATATGAAGAAAATTTACAAAACACAAAATAAAACTCTGGAAAAAATTTATTGGCACGATCCTCACACTGTCAA
This sequence comes from Hydropsyche betteni, assembly GCA_028571205.2. Classification (NCBI taxonomy): domain Eukaryota; kingdom Metazoa; phylum Arthropoda; class Insecta; order Trichoptera; family Hydropsychidae; genus Hydropsyche; species Hydropsyche betteni. Next base: position 3,937,154 of record JAOXNN020000037.1, on the reverse strand, counting down.
ATCTGTGGGTAACAAGAGATGTTACATAGAGCCAGCAACATGGGAACGTGACACTGCGAGTATACTTCGATCATGTTCATCATCAGTGTTACATCAAAATGGTAATAAGTCAGAAAACAGACACCCTTTACAAGTAACTCCAAGAGTGTTCAGTCCCGGTATAATGGCCTTTCACAAAATGCTTAGGAAAGGAACTAATGATAATCCTGATGGTGATACACCAAAGGCTTTCTCTAGTATAAGTTTGAATATAAAAAAGTTGAAGCATTATAAGAGAAGTGGTAAACGATCTCAAGACACTGAAAAATTGAATAATAACGGTCATCTTACAAGTAATACGAAACAAACATGACATCGGGCATTAAAAAATTGTATTAGTTTTCAAAAACTACTAGAGGTTGTGATAAAATATTTCAGCATTCTCCCATATTATAATAATGCAACATTATATTTTAAATTTTTAAATATTGTTAATATGTTTAAAATATAAGAATATATGTGAATAAAATTCTGCTATGTTAAATATATATATCCAAATATTATCGTTGTTGAAATAAAGGTTATTCATTAATTTATTTATCATTTACAAAAATGATTTTTTTTGTCCATGAGATATTAACGAATAAAACCACAAAGTAGTAATCAATGGTCAATTATCAGTAAAACATCTAATACATATCTAAAATGAGAAATTTAAAAGAAACATAAATAATACACAAAAATATTTGAAATTTATTTATTAACAAAATTACCATTATTTATCACGTAACTTATCATGTAGGCAGTATAAATTAAAAATGATATATGATAACTTTAAATATGTACAAATATTTGTATCCTCAACAAATTTAATCAAAAGATTAAATTATTAGTTATCAAATACATGAATGATATTATGATATAAATTTTTTCTATCAGAATTGAGTTAATTTTGTGTGATTATTACTTACGTTGGTGGTGTGAGGTATTTTGATGTGACCCATCACATCTAACGAAAACCAAATTAAGAATTCAGCAATGACGATACAATTATTTAAGACTTTTTCAATTTATAAAGATACGATTACAAAACAAGCAGTTTCGATAAAATGGTTAGATATAATTTCATTTTTGATTAAAAAATTCTCAACATTTTTATTCTAAACATTATCGTTATATCGACAGAAAATATTAAATCTTAATTTAGGCAAATAATACATCAGTCTATTGAAAATTATTACTAAGAATTAGAGGGAAACACATGCATCTACGAAATATTTCATGAGCCCGAGAAAAATTGAATATAAATTTATGATTTTAAAAATGTCTTAACATTAAAACAAGATGTGAAGGGTCGATGAAAAACAAATTTGAGTTGCTGAATGAATATAGAGTATCTTATGTATAAGGAATTTAATAATTATATATATATATATTAATTTTCATAACGGATGTGTGAGCAATTATATCACTGAATTTCAGTGTCACTTAGTATTAGATTTTTTACAAAATAAAATAAAGAAACAACTCAGGATATAGGTTTTAACGAAAAGGATAACTTAGGTCTGGAATTATTTTTACCAAGAATTTTCTTTTGTTCCTCTTTTATTCGTTTTTCTTGTTCTTTCTTGAGTTTTTGCCTTTCTTCATCCATTTTACGTTGCTCTTCGATCATGGCTAATCGATCTTCAGCCTGAAATTCATCATTTTTATTATATGTAAATTTTTTTTAACAAAAATTATGAATAAATAAATTGCAGTTTTTTACCAATTTTTTCTGGGCTTCCTCAATTTTACGATTATTTTCAGCCATGATCGCTTCTAGAGCTTGTCTTTTGCGGGCCTCTTCCTCCTGTATAATAATGAAATTGTTCAATCAAAAGCAATAACACACGTAATCCAAAAGAAACTACGTTCAAACATTCTTTTCACAGTCAAATTTTATTTAAAATGAACAACATTGCGCCTGTATTTTGTTAAAATAAGGCTTTGGAAAAGTATGTGCATAATATTACAATGTATACAATATATTTTTTGATAAAATCATAACACATAATTTATAAAAATTATACATAAAGTTAACAAACGATTTAATTTCATAATCGAAAATGTGCAAGACATTTTGAATAACTTAAAATGTGAATACATATTTATTTTCACACTAAATATTTAACAATATCGAAATTTTATGGACTGTCAAAAATTAACAAATATTTTCAGCTGATCTGATTTTTTGTGATGAATCGGAGATTTTTTTACTATTTTCAAAATTGACATTGAGCGAAACAAAAAAATACAAAAGATTGTATTATAAAATAAGAAAACAAACATGAGTTTATAACTGAACGACCATTTAATTAATCGAGCAATGACATATTAGAAAGAGACTCTTTCTAGCCATCGAAAAAAGTCCAAGTAAAATATCTCCAAAAGGCAGAACGACTCACCACTAAGCAAGCCTGCGTAGAAGTCTTACGAAACAGTCACGCTGAAAACACTGTCATCACACAACTGCAGACCACTGAGATGAAAAAATTATTTAAGTAGTAAGATGTCAAAGAATACCTTGGTGAGGATCGGCCACTACCGTCAAAGCAGCCAACAGCCATGAAATGAGACCACGGGTGTTCTGTTCGCGTACGGTTCTGTCTTCATACCTGATTTAGCTACTATAGACTGGTCACAACCAGTGCTAACGATACATCGCGCCACATAAGCCCTCCCCCAAATAATTAAGTTTTATAGAATTATTATATATAAGTGCATATTCAAAACAATGGTAATTGAAATTTAAAATGAAACACTGCATGATACATATTTCAAATAAAAGATAAAATCGTATACATACACCAATATGTATGGGTAAAGGTATTATAGTAAAGGATGGAAGCCAATTATTTACACCCATTTAAGGAATTTATCTTCAAATTTTTGAAACAAGATAATGCAAACGACCCATCGCGTTAACTTGACTTTCCATACATATCTAAGATTTCATAGATTACAATTTCGGATAGTCCGTTAACTGCTGTTTAGATGAGAAAAAACACCGAAAGGTTTTTTCCAGTGTACAAATCATTATGGATAAAAAGAACAGCAATTAACAAATGTACAATGCGTAATTACGACAAGAGAGTTATTACGCATTGTAACAGTCTTAAACTACAAGGAGATATTATTACCTCGCGACTTTTTTCCTCGAGGCGTTGCCTCTCTCTTTGCCGCTCCATTTCCGCCATCATTTCTTTTTCCATTAACCTTTTCGCTTCCTCTACCCTTTTGGCCACTTCCATTTCGATTTCGTCTTTCCGTTTCTCTAACTCCTCGTCGACCCGTTTTTTGACGAGCAATTCGATCCTCTTGGCAGCTTCTTCTTCTACAACCTATAAGACATTAAAAAAACGTTAAAAACATTCACACAGCCAACGTATAATCGATCTAAACGAAATATTAACCTTCTGTTCTGCTTCTCTCAGTCTCCTTTGCCTTTCCATGTCAGCTAATCTATCAACTTCGTCCATGTGCGTACGAGGTGTTCTCGGAGGCCTCGTTCTCTGACGACGAGATCTTGGTCTTCCATCGTTTGAACCTGTACTACTACAGCTAGATGAGGCGGAATGTGAACGTTTTCTGGAATATCAACACATATCATTACAGCACCCAAATTGAATAACTTGTTTGACAGTTTTAATGCAATTAATAGAGTAATGACACCGACTAATTGAAAAAATAGTGCAAGGCAATTTAAATAAAGCACAGATACCCCTTGTTTAACATCGCGTTCACTTAACACGATTTTCATTTAACACAATTTCTTGTGTTGTGATTAAAAAAATATATATATATTTTTAATAAAATTAGGTTTTTCCTGAGCTATGTAAAGCGATGTAAATTTCTGAAAATTAAGTTTTTAATGCATCCTTGCCTTTTCCATCAATTAAAAAAAGGCAAAAAATGGCCAGAATAAAATGATGAATTGTCAGAATAAAATGGCCAGAATTTAAAAACCAATAGGTCAGAATAGGTTAGGTTAGGTCTTAATATTATTCTGATCGTTCAATATTCATTCTGATCTTTTTGATTAAAATTCTGTCCGATGTCAAATAAATTCTGATAAATGGGATAAAAATTCTGACCAAAATCGTATTTAAATTCCGACCATTTAAATAGTAGCCATTGAAAAATGGCAACTGAAGAAAAATAAACCAATACGAATACACTTTGTGAATGTTTAGTTGCTTGAAGTTTTCCCTGTGAATTTCATAGTCTTTACTTACCAGTTCTAAACGAAACTGAAAGTGATAATAAAAGCTTCAATATGATTTCAACGATTTATACAAAAACTAATATATAAATAATTTACATTTATTTAACTTTTAAATAAAAAATAACTTATCTAAACATTAGTAATACTTATTTTATACTATTTTGTTTAACGGCGTAACTCATTTACTGTGTTAAACGAGAGACACCTGTACATACAGAGACGTCATCTTATCTAATTTGCATGAACCTTGACCGTACACAAAAAACGACAAATTTAAAAAATTTAATTTTTTTTATCCAAACCGAAAACCGATACAAAAACAACAACTTTAATCTTATCTAACAACCGCGGTCATAAATCAGAACAAAACGGGAAATTTACCTAATTTTACTATTACGATGCTGATCCCTGTCTCTATCCCTGTCCCGTTCTCGTTCCCGTTCCCGTTCTCGGTGGGGGTGCGCGTGAGCGTGAGCGTCCCTCTCGTGTTTGGGGCGAGACCTTTTGCGCTTGTGGGTGGCCGGGGTGCGGGAATGCGAGCGGGACCGGGACCTCGACTCTGACCGGGACCGGCCCATCCTTGCGGCGAGCGGAATTCCTGGTTCCCGGGATTCCCGGTTCCCGGTTCCCGGTTCCGTGACACTTGAACGGAGCGGACGCGCGGCCGGCCGTAGAGCGGAGCCGCAATGGTCGGCCGCTCGCTGTCATGTGCGTTGTCGGCCATGGCCGTTTTGAGTTTTGGGCGGTGGGCTGGATTGTTTTTGATGGGGTTTTGATAGGGTTTGGGCGGGTTTGGTGTGTGGGAAATTTGGAGTTGGCGGTTTTCGGTTTGCGAATCGAGATTTTTTATGGTCGGATTTTTCGGTGTTATGCGCGTAGTCGGGGCTTCGAAGCGTGTTTTTTTCGTTACAATAAAATATTTTGGTTCAGTTTCGAGTTAGCGAAAAAACAAATACTTACAAAAACTGACTTTCCCAAAAAATCCTGAAAATGTTTTCTAAAAAAACAATAATATAGTAAACCCCCTATAACGTTTGCGACGTCTTCCCCTGTAACGTCGAATCTATCTCGTCGTTATAGGGGAGTTTACTGTACTTTTCAAAATATTCGGATATTTTTTGCTAACAATAAGCCGAAAATAATTTTCCGGTTTTTGTTCCGGCAAAAATTTCGGTTTTTAGCGGTTTTCAGTTACGATTCAGTTCCGTTTTAACGCCCTGCGTATAATAATAATGTCTATTTTAAATTTTCATCAAAATAATTCGTTAAATTTTATGCATTGAAAAAAAATTATGTATCATCAGTAAATTTGTGAAAATTGACGAACATAATCTTTCTATAACACTGTTGAAATTGAAAAAAAACCTAATTTGCGAACTTTATAATATATAAATTACGCGTAAAACAAATTAGAGGATTTAATTTAAGTGCGTATTATTCATTATTATTTGTAAATAAATAATTTATGTACGTTAAGTGTTAGATCATCGTATCATCAATACCAAACCAGTAAAAATTGACAATGGAATAAATTTAATCTTTGGATTTGAATTATGAAGTGGTGAATATCTACGTAATAAACATGTACTATTTTCACTCCTTAATTTTTCTGAATTTACTCCACGGGGATGCCGATATCCAATCTTAAACGTCAGTGTTTAATGTTCGTCGGTGAAGTCTTGGCGTCATTTTTTACTTTGACCGGTTCGTTATTTGTCTTGATTTACATACGGAGCAATCAATAATAATTCGAATGAGCAGTTTTTTTAGTATCATTAGTATTTTTCATGTCGAAATATTTATTTTTAAAATAAAGTATATTTGAGTCCAAAGTTTTACAGTTAAGATAATGTATTACGAATTAACTGTTTCAGATTGATTTAATATTAGTACAAGATGGCTGATGCAATCAAAAATATATTATTTTTATTACTATCACAGAAATGCTTCGATGAATACTTTGTCAAATTTAATTTTTTTGATGGTATGTAAATTTTATTTTAAAATTTTTGACAACTTGTTTGTCCTCTCCAATTTAATACTGTTTATTTTAAATTTAAAAAAATCATGTTTTTTCTAAAATATCAAGGTCCGTGTTTCAAAAGCACCGTAAGCAAAGGACTCGGCTTAGGTATTATTGCAGGATCTATATTAGTCAAGGTCCCACAAATACTGAAAATTGTCAAAAACAAAAGTGCCGAAGGTATCAATTTTTATGGTGTTTGTATGGAACTGTTCGCTATTTCTGCCACTATTGCATATAGCTTCGTGAATAGTTTTCCGTTCAGGTCAGTGTTTCATCCAACAGTTCTAAAATTATATTTTTGTGAAATATAAAAAAATCGATATTTATTTTTGTCAAGCAATCTAATCAAGCATGTAAAATATCTCACCGAATGATTACTCAAAAAGGTCATTTGTCAAATGGAATGTTTGCATCATTAGTTTTTCAATGAAATTACCCCGTGAAGGTCGTATTTATTTTCCATTCTTCATTTGAGATTTATAATTAAACTTCAAAAAAATAATTGGAAATATTTCGAAAATTACAAAATAAGATAAGAGAGATTTATGATCATAACTGATTTTACAAATGACAAGTTGAAAGATATCTTTTGTGAAATTTATTTAAATTGTTATAGCGCGGTAAGGTATAGCCTAAACTGCCGCATTTGTTTGGCAAGGCCTTGTCCTGCAGTGGATAACTATAGGCTGCTAATGATGATGATTTAAATTGTGTAAATATTTTTAGTGCCTGGGGAGACGGTATATTTTTAGGAATTCAAACAGCGATAATAGCAGCAAGTGTTATTTTTTATGGCGGTGACAAAATCAAATCATTTACCTTCCTCGTATGTTACATCGCAATGATGATAGTTTTGACTTGTGGTATCACACCATTATCTGTCTTATGGACTCTTCAAGCCTGTAATATTCCTGTTGTATTCTTTGGAAAGGTTTGTTTTTTTTTTCATATGTAAGTTGCAAATATTTCAACGTTTAATTGAAAATTTTGTTTCGAAGATGGTTCAAGCATACACAAATCACAAAAATGGAAGCACTGGTCAATTATCAGCAATTACATGTGCTATGCTGCTCTTTGGATCTGTAGCACGTATCTTCACGTCGATGCAAGAAACAGGAGATTTCATTTTAATTCTAACATATTGTATTGCTAGCTTTGTCAATTGCTTAATTGTCGGTCAACTCATATGGTATTGGAACGTGCAACCAGTAAAATACGAGAAACATTCCAAGAAAGACTGATTTACTAGTTGTTGATTTTAATCTAGTTGACTTATTCTTGTTGATAATTAACTTGAAATATATTAGTATATTGATTAAAACATAAGAAATGTATTTTTTCTTATAAATGATTAGATACTGACTTACACACTTTCTACTTATGAGAATATTATGCAATCTAAAGTCACACAATTTAATTTATTTTTAGTAGAAAAGAAATATATTTCCTTCAATATTTTCAATACAAATAAATAACTTAGATATTTAATTTTCAACATTTGAAAAATAAAAACAATTCACATATTTATCTGAAAATAAGTTCTTTTAAATGCAAAATATTATAGTTTTGACAATGTATTTTATATATTCCATAATTAACCTTCAGTTCAATATTTGTTTTCAAAGAATACTACATCAACTCAATCTTGTTATTCATTGACAATGACTCACGTTTAAATAAAACCAATTGTTAGTTAAATTTTTCTTTGATTTTCTATCATATTAGTATTTTAAGAGCTAAGTTTTTTGTAGACAATGTCATTATTTTATTTATCTTTCTGCCTTACCAGAATATCAACAGAATTGTAATTTTCTAAAAAAACATTTTGCGAGACAAGAGGTAAATGTGCAAAGGTTTACAGTAAAAAGCAAATGGATGATGAACAAGGAAACCATGAATGTTAAATGATAAAAGTGTTTATTATATACTTATTTATTTGAAATGTACACATACAAGAAAAATTCACTTCAAGTGTACACTAAGAAATCTATAACTACGAAAATTCTTTTATTGTACTAAAGAAATATTTTTTTTCAACATACTACCATAATTTCAACAAAATTTTAAAAACTGATTTTAAGTCAGAAATGTGAAGGATAAATCCAAATTTTATATTAATAGCTTAATAGTATTATCATTAACAGCAAATCCAATATAAGTGAAATAATATAATTAAATTACATGGAACACAATCTATACTTTAATTTTCTCCTTTTGCGGGTGCAGGTTCTACAACTTTCTCTTGCTCAGCTGCACCTCCATGTTCACCATTATCTGCCCATTTGCCATCATATTCTTTTCGGTCAACATATCGTGTTTCTTCTTCATATTCTCCTTCACTTCGACCTCCATCACGCTCAGAATACCTAATATATATTGACATAAAAACGAATTAAATAAACTATGTCACTTAATTGTCAGTTTGATCCACGAAAAGGCTCACCTATCTGGCTTTTCTTTATCTTGATGTCTTCTAGCATTATCTTCGGGTGAATAGCTTCTGCTATGTCTCCTATCAGGTGAACGAGATCTAGAAGAAATTCTCATACGGCGGTCTCTATAATCACGATATCCTCCTCTATAAAATTAAGATAATGTCAGTGAAAACTAGTCAATAATAATATCATAAAAAAATATAATAATTGCATTAGTATGATTGTCAAACATACCTGAAAGGTCTTCCACGATTGTTGCCACGATTTCGTGGTCGGAATGGGCGAGAACGCCCACCTCGATTATCACGCCAATCAAATCTCCTATCGTCACGGCGGAAGTTATCCGATCCTCTTATGCCTCGACCACCACGTTGACCATATGGTTGAAAACGTGGTTTGTAATAAGTACCACGTTCATATCCTCTTCCTCGCCAAACTCCTCGACGACCTCGCCGGAATCTGTAATTAAATTGAAAAAAAAAGTTAATAAAATTAAAATGTGTTATGTAATATGCATTAGCAAAAATTAATACCTGTCTCGAGATAATGATCGTGAACGAGAACGGGATCGTGATCGACTTCTGCTTCCAGGTGATCGACTACCTTCGGAGCGAGAACCTGGCGAGCGAGATCCCATTGATCGACTACGACGATTACGCCTTCTTGAACCCGAAGAGGAACTTCGAGAAGCTGAAGAACGTGAGCGATACTTTCGTGGCCTAGAACGGCTTCTAGATGTTCGTTTACGGGGAGATTTTTTATCACGTCTATCATCGTCTCCACCAGAAGATTCCCGGGAGCGGCTACGTGCTGGAGGCGATCTGGGTCGTCTGCGTGGTTCAGGTAGTCTCGGTCTACTGTTTGAGGGTTGCCCAGGGGGTAAAGGAACAGAAATGGGTAATGGTCCACTAGGAGTTTCACCTTCTTGTACAAGACGGAAAGACCCAAATTTGTCCAAAACCACATTTTTAACAGGTGGACGAATTGGCTGTGAAAACAAAAGTATTCATGAGTAAAGAAAACAAAAATGATAAATTCGAAAAAGAATAATGACAAGATTCATTACAATTTGTACCTCTTCGGTGCCTGGAGGTTCTGGTTCGTTGTTGTGCTTGCCGGGTACAGATTCTTTTAGAGCCATAGCACGTCTTACACTCATGATTTTGTCATCGGGTGATGTTGCTGGTTTCTTCATTTTGCTTGAATTAAGCGAATCATTGACTTGTGTTTCAGATTCATCTGAGCTTTCATCAAAAGCATAAGTTTTACTATCATTTTTATAACTGCTGGATTTAGGAACAGAGTCTTTCTTCTTTGACCTGCAAATTTTATTTAATGAAAATAAGGTAAAAATTATGCCAATGATTTCAATGGTTTCATCACTTTACTTACTTTTCTTTAGATGAATTCATGTGCATTTTCCATTTTGGCTTGTCATTTGATTCATCATCAGGACTAGCTGATCGAGAATGATTGAAAGAATCATTATTTTGAAGACCATTATCTTGACGTTTAGCAGATAAGCCAGTATCTTTTTCTACTTTTGCATAATAGGCGGTCAATTTAGATTCCAATTCTTCTAAATCGGGAATGTCTTCAAGAATTCTTCAAGAAATAAACAAAATATGTAAGCATTTGAAATGAATAAATTAAATAATTAAAAAACAAATAATAGTTATCACACCTTTTATCACTACCATGTTTTCTATCATATTCATCACCATCTGGACTCATATCTTTTTTGCTTCGCCTCTTTTCCTCTCCAGGTTTATGAGACAATTCTTTTCTGTAAATTTGAATAAAATTATAAATAAAACAAATCCTATCACTCCTGGATGAAAAAGCAATATTACATTGAAAAATAATTATTCCATCAGAATACTTCTCTCTTGTTTAAATATATATATAATAAATATTGAAATAATAAAACAGCTGTGCAGTATTTCAAAAACATCAAACATCCATATGAATGCATTATCTTTCTTAACAGTTCAGTTTTTCATATCGATCATTAACAAACTTTTTCAACACTCTTGTACACAAAATGAATATAAATTCACCATAGTCTGTCTTTATTATTTTTGCACGAAGACTTCACATTTAATTTTATGTGTATATTTGAAAAGATATGAAATAAATTAAAACAAATACCTTAATGCATCTCTAAACTTCTTATCACTCATGTTTTGATCAAAATCTCTCAAATAGTCTCCACTAGTACCACTGTTTCGTTGGGCAAGCTTAGCTTTGCGCCGCTCGTCTCTCTCACGCTCTTTACGTTTTCTTTTCGATTCTTTCTTGCTTTTCCTGTTAAGTGTAAAATTATAATTTATATATAATCAATTTGTTGTAAATAGTGAGAACGTCTAAAAAAATTACTTCGATTCCTTCTTTGCCTTTCTTCGAGCCTTACTGCTTTTTTCATGTTCTTGTGATCCTAATTCTTGCATCTTTCGGTCACGTTTATATCGCGCTGTTTCTTCTATGAAATTACGCACTTTGTCTTCATAATCAGAATCCTCTTTAGTCATCTCCAAAAACTTACGAACCTGAAAGATACAAAAACACACACGTTCAGAAATATACGGAGATTTATAATTATGCAACAAATAAATGAATGTGAATCATTATACCTTTAATTCATAATCCAAATCTTGATGTGACAAGTTAGGTATTTGAACTGCTTGAGCTTCAACAGTTTGTGGCTGTGCTCCAGGTTGCTGACTTGCCCAGCCATAAGGATGGTTGAATTGTGAATTATGGCTTTTGTCTAATGAAGAATCAATCATGGCCATTCTTTTACTGAGTGGTGACAGAGAACGTTGTTTTTTAGCTCTGGACCGAGACCGCCTTTTCTTTTTGTGGTGGCCACCACCTTCTGTATCTGGAATTAGTTGCAGAAATATGTATTATACACAGAAAAATAATGCACTATTAAAGAAATGTAGAAAACTTACCACTTGAATCTGATGAAGAACTTGAGGAATCGGAACTTGTACAAGAACTTGAAGAATCACTTGTGCTGCTACTAGAACTACTCGACCTATGTTTCTTTTTCCCCTTTCCCTTCTTTTTCTTTTTAGATTTTTTATCTTTCTTTTCTGTCAGGCTCAACAACTGTTTGAGTGTTTCATAGCTTTTATTGCCAGCCAATCCGGGTAGAAGCAATTCAGTGGGTTCAATCAAAGGCTTCGATAAATTAGTCTTATTCTTCAAAAACTCTAGAGAACTTTTAGCTTCTTCATGAAACGGAATGATAGCTAAACAATCTTCATAAGCTTTTTGTGCTTCCATCATTTTGTTTTCGTCTTCATAGCTTCGTCCAAGTGCTACCAAAGTTTCACCCATATATTTTCTGGCATTAGCATGACCAGGATTCAATTTCAAAGATGTTTCAAAATCTTCAATGGCCTTTTTAAATGTACCACTATTAGCATATAGAGCACCTCTTGCAACCAGACCTTCCACATTACGTGGATCTATACTCAATGCTTTATTTAAACATTGAAATGCTTCTGAATGTCTTCCAGCTTTGAAATGTTCTATACCTTCTGCTACAGACCTAAATGCCCATTTACTAGCTTGCTGTTGGCGAAGTTCATCGGCATACTCTTGAGGTTGAAAACCACCTCTGAAATTGCAACAAAATGTTGAAATTTCAAAAGAAAAGGTTAAAAAAAAGGTAAAAAAAAGTAAAACAAACCGTAACGATAAGAAGTTTGTGCAATGCAAAGAAGATAATCCTAAAGATTCAGATAGGTAAGCTACTGAATTTGGATTATTGAACCCTGGACTCTTCTCTAGTACAGCTTCATAGTTCTCTCCCTTCATATCGATAGTTTTCCTGTGAATCCATATATACGAGATGATTAAAACATATACTTTACTGAAATATGACTAAGATAAAAAAAGGTGAAATAACCTGAAATAAACAAGTGATAATATAGTGAAAATACAATTGACAATCTAATTAGTTGAACTTTAAGGTAATTTTATTCAAAATAAAAAAGGGTTTGTTATAAAAATGACAAGAATAAATGAAATAAGTATAACACATAATTAAATTTTACTGGTTATAATTGATCTATTATATGAATGATACAAGGTAGATGAATGAAAATAGTCAGAACATAATTAAACAATAAATAATGACTATTAAAACAATAGCAATAAGTGTAACACCCTGCTTTCCTCACCTTTTTTTATATAGAATTTGAAAAAATATGGCAATCACATTTATGGATATTCAATATGACTTTCCACACACAATACAATTGATTTTTCTAAACGGACTTCCAAAAATAATTAAAATAGTAAAATAACAGGTCAATAATTTGTCAGCGAACAGTGTGTGTTATATAGCCACTGTGAATGTTGAGAAACCTAGAAAAAAAAGTCCCTATGCAAAATATTTGTCCCCGTAACTGATGTCATATTTGTTTCTTCCTGCAGAAGTAATACATATAATCAATCTTCCAGAGGGCAGCTTTTAAAAATATAAGTTGTAATATGATCAACACAAATGTGAGCTTCCATTTCACTTTTTAAAACATTATATATTAGTCAGGTATTGATTTCATTGATCACTGAAATGTTAAATCGAAATTTAATCATGTTTCCAAGAAAAATGACTTCAAATTAATTTGATTCCATCCCCAAAACCGCCCTTTGTGCATTTAATTTTTCATTTTAAAATTTGAACAAGCATAAAAAATTTTCGCACTGCACAAAGGAAATTAAATCAAATTTGTATTGAGATTCAGCTGATTTGAGAAGAAAAAAGCAAACAAATGAAAATATTATGAAATCTCTTTCAATATTGAAGCTGCTTTAGATATTTGTTGGAAATTTTTGAGAACCAGTGAACATTAATAACGATTCACTCATGTTACAAGCCAGCGGCTAAATTTTTAAATATTAGATAACTAAAAATTATTCACCTAAATCTGCCTCCAATTGATATATCGGTATCATCGAAATCAAAACTTTTCTCTAAATTATAAATCAGTTCATCATCCACATTGTACGAGAGCACAAACAGTATTTTACTATATTCATTCCAAATCCATTTGGTAATTCGTTACTCATTTTTGCAAACAAACTCAGAGGTGAATTCCATTTGTTGAACATTCAACTGGCGTTTATATAAAAGCGAATATTTTCCATGAATCGGCTGCATTTTGGATTCCTAGTACAACTTTGGAAAAGGGCATTGAGATTCCGATTGTTGTGTATTGAAGCTTATTTGTATATATAGAGAGAAATTTTTAAAAAGATGTGTGTTAACGTAAGGTACACAGTGTGTTGTAAATGTGTACAAATAAATAACTGCCGATCGAGTGGTGTGTGATGGGTAGTTGATTTAACTTATTATTGATTTGAAATTTACAAGACTCAATATATTTACTTACTTGTAAATTTGAGGAAAATCATCAGAGCTAATGAGTCCGAGTGGAGGTTTTGGGCTCGGATCGTCAGGATTTCTCGTGACACCTTTCATTCCGCAAGAGATTTTGTCTGTGTCGGGAATTACTTCCAAAACCTCACAGCAAACAGTGTCATTCATAAGGTAATTGCGTGAAACATTTTTCTTGTCCACTGCAGGAATGATATTAGACATGGGTAAAAACGCCTGCAATAGAAAGTTCAAATTGATAATGTGCGAAAAATATTGAGGAAAGAAAGAAAAAAATATAGTTTAATACCTTGACATTTATATCGGCAACGTAACGAAAATTAGGAGAAGTAGTACAGAGTACTTTCAACATCATACCAGACGCACTTCTATTTATAACAGTACCGATAATTAAAGCTCCAGTTTGAATGTTCTGTAAACATAATCGACAACGAATAAATATATCGGTTTTAGGTTGGAATATACATTTTTAGAAATATCATTTAAATACCTGGAAAAAATGTCGCAATCTGGCAGATTTGTCAACGTTGAGAAACGTCTCAAAAGGAGGCATGATAGCATAAATATCTGAAAACACATACCAAGATTTACATCGAGAAAAACATTCAATAGCAAAAGAAAGTCAAAAATCACTCACGATCTTCAGGAATATTGGATTCGGTTGCAGCGTTAGCAGTAGTCGAAGAAGGCGTTTCGGACAGCAACGACGCATCGAAGAGAGCCGGAGCTTCTTTGGCAATAAACTGGTGTAACATCACCCGTTTTCCCCTATCTTGAAAACTCAAATGCTTCTGTCTGGCCTGATAAGATGCAAAATCCAATTGGCCCACACCTATCTTGGGGATGTCATTTTCCCCGCGTTCGCTTTCCCATATCTTTTGCAATTGTTGTCCGTGAAAATTCAGCGAATGGGCGACCAGCGAAGGATCCATCGCCGGCTCCATAACTGCAACATTGAACAAACACTTAAAAACGATACAACTTTCTACTTTACGTAGGGTTGTCGACCGTACTGTATTTTAGGTCTGCGTACTATATACTGTCGAAGAAATATATAGTACGCAAAAATACTATATTTTCAACACCGAAACCTAAAAACAAATTTTTCATTTTACACAAATGAAATGAATCTTAAATTGAATATTGAAATGGACAACTTTTACTTTGAAATAACTATTAAATGAAATCTCTGCAAAAGTAAAAGATTGTAGTGAGTTTACGGACAAAACAAGCCAAAAATGGCAGCATGTTTTTAAAAATACTGAAAATAAGTTGCCAAATTTATTTAAAATAACTTCTTTCCTGCCACTTCAGCATTTACAGAAAGGATATTTTCGGTTATGAATTAGAAGTGGAGAGAAGAACGAAGTACATGTAGTACATCTCGTTGATTAAAAATGAGCTGATTTATTTTAATGTAAAAATTGAATGTCATAGAGCATGGAACTTTTATTTTAAATAAAAAAAAAAAATGTAAAAAAATATACTTTTTGTAAAAATAAATGAGTAAGAAACAAGTATATATATATATTTTTTGCCTTTTCCATAAAATACTATATTTGTCTTAAGGGCATTATACTTTATATAGCTTTGTTTGAAAAACACTATATTTCGCCGAAAAACGTTGGCAACCCTAGCTTCATGACAAATTATACAAAATTGAATTGCGTCTAATTTCATACGAAAAATCGATAAAATGCCACACGCGAGATTCGATTCGAGATAGAAACGAAATCGACGACGTATTGAAGTTAACAAGCCGTCAAAAAGCGAACGAAATTAAGGCGTCACATGCGGTCGCCGGCCGGACAACAAGATGGCGGCTGCCGTGTCTGAGGCCATGTTCGGCTATTTCTACGTCTGTTGACGACGCCACGATTCGAACGAGTTGTTATTTGACGACATAATCGGAATAATGTTTGATGTACCTGGAGGGGAACGGCTGGAAAGCCGTAAGGTTTTTTGTACTTTCAGAAAATAGTATCAGCGGCCACGACCAACATCTACCGACGCCGGAAAACGACTCGTTAGCTACATAATGTTGCCAGAGAGACTTGTGGATATTATCGTAACTTTTCGCCACCCTCGCGTGTTGTCGCCATTCGACGATTGCGTAAATGACGTTGGAGTACACCGATTCTAGCGCACGTCAACGTATTATTGATTTATCCGACAGAAGAGTAATGAGTGAAATTGAAATGTATTATTAAATTTAATTAAAATACACATAAAAATATAAATTTAATAGATTTATTTATTTCGCATTTCAGGCGACACAAACGATAAATATAAAAATAAACAAAGTAAGATAAAGAGATATTAAGGCGCTTTTTCTAATGATATTTACAATTTTTTTTCAACAAAATGCCATACACTAAATTCTCTTTTTGCACGGAGGATACGTTCTAAAGCTACCGTAAAAAAAGATAAGGTGTTCATATAAAAATGGTAGATAGGTTCCAACTAGTAATACGCAATTAAAAAACGATAATTTT
>JAOXNN020000037.1:3899729-3920436 GCA_028571205.2 Hydropsyche betteni | reverse complement strand
AACCGTGTTAAAGTGAAAAAAATCAATGTAAAAAAATAATCAGTTCTTTTTCTTGGACCGTGTTATTTCGAATCCGTGCAAAAAGAGAATTTGGTGTATTTATGTGTAGACATCAGTGGCGGCTCGTCCTAAAGTGCTGCGGAGTTGCAGCCCTCCTATATAAAATATATGTTTTGATTGTAAATTTTGTAAATGCAATACATATTTTGATTCTTGTATGTGTTGATAACGTTTTTGTACTTTGAAGATGAGAACATACGTACTATTCTCATTACTACAACCCCTCCACTACAAAATTTCACGAACCGCCATTGGTAGACATTTTATATTTGTATTTATTCAAATAATTCAAAAAAATCCTAAACATTTCATATTGAAATGTTATTTATATTCAATCAAAACACGGCTTTCACTCTCTCGTTTCAAAAAATTATGCCTCCATTTTCAACGATCGAATTATTCAAATTCTCGAAATCGAACAAACCCAAGACATTCGTCAATAAACTGAGCATCAAATATCTTTACATGAATCCAAGTACTCGATTAATATCTCGTTACGCGACTTGGCGCACTGCGAAGATCCGTCGAACGCGAATTTCGTATATCGAAATAAAACGAACGTCAGACTATTATGGTGCACACCTATATATTATATCCACCTTTGTCCTGGATAATCAAACTCACCTATTGACAGGCGGCGTTCGAGTGCCAGAGTCGGAGCATTGTGTTTCGTGTATTCAGTATTGTTCACTATTGTCACAATTCCACACCGCGATTACCACTGCGCCGACGTTCGCGTTTCGATTCATCTTTTATTTCGGTGTTGTATCGAAATTAATCGATTGTTATTCAAAACTGTTTGATGTAGGTGCCAAACTGAATGATTCATTTTTTATAATAGAAATACTTCACTCTTTAATATCTATTGTTAAAAAAGGTTAATCGATATTAAAATTTTACATGTTTGATATTCTGATAGGTATATCGAGGGCCGAATTTTTTGTAGTAAATTCGTACTGTAATCGTTCAAAAATGTGTATTTCTTCAATTTCATCGTGTCTTAAGAAATTTTATTGCAGCATTATATATTATCATCATCGAAAAAATATATATATCGCTGTTATTATCATATACTTAAAGAAATTAATTTTTTTTGGTAAATTCAAAATGGCGCAGATTTCCTGGTAGTGGCCCTTTGGCGCAATATACTACACCGACACCGGCTTTTATATCGAACTTTACACATTGTATAGGCAGATGAGATTAAACAGTGAACAGCCATTGTAAACGGTCCATGGGTGTCTCATTGAAAGTGCCAAAAGATGGTGCATGGTGGGTCATCTTGGAATAATATACCGAATTTTTATGAATATTGAAGATTGTAATATATTTTTTAATGTGTAGATAATTTATATCCCTTTTTAAAATAAATATTAGTGCATATATTTACATTTTTTTTTCGGTTTTGTAAGATTTTGTATTTTAGTGGACATTTTATAAATTGCATATGTATAATGAATATTGAAAAAATTAAAAGCATGTTAGGTAATGCACCAGTGGTTGACCATGTACCAGTGCTGTTGGTACTCAACTAACAATAAGCCGGCTCAGGAAGCTCGCATAGTGGGTGCATGTAACAGTCGGGATGGTGAGTTTTCCTTTCGAGATGATCAATTACTGGTACATGGTCAACCACTGGTGCATTACCTTACATGCCTTTAATTTTTTCGCTACAGACTGCGACTAGGTAGAAATATAAATATTTTCTATGATACCTTGACCAATTTACAAATGAAAAAATGTATCAAGCAGTGGATTAATAAAATATCTGTTTTTGTAAGAAATAACTAATTTATATAGTCACCATCATCACTAATGTCGACCCGTTAATTATCCACTACAGGACAAGGTATTTTTAACGAATGTTAAAAGTCTATTCCTTATCGCGAAAACCCATACATATCGATAAGGAGGATTAACATTATATTAAATTATAATTAAAACAATTTATAAATTTTTAACATATCAAATTAACTTCCATAAAAAATACAAATATTTCCTAACGAAAAGCCGAACTTTAACAAGAAACCATATCGAAGAACCAAGACCATATTTTTTAACAACAAATCCCCCCCACCCCCACTGAACATTCACACCAAAACGAGATTAATTCACCGAAATTATGTGTACAATCTCGATCACATCCCTCGGACGGACGCCATTGCAACAACACAAATAATATTTCTCCGTTGTGTTCGCCCATTACAAGTGGTGTGCGCGGCGCTTTTGTGCTCGGCGTCCATTGAGGCCGTGGGCCCCCCATTATTGTCGGTAGGTATTCCAGTGCCACTATTTGGACCATCACGCAAAATATAATGTATGCGGGAGGGATGCCATCGCCGCCCACGGTCCGGCCCTGTGCGGGGTGTGAGGGTATCCCCGGCGGACGGTTGGCAGTGCCGAAAGCGCGCGAAATTCGAGCGGCGCCCGTCGGACTGTTTTCATTTGCGGGTTGTATCGATTTGTCGATTTTGAATGTTGGGTATTTTTTCATTATATAGGCGCAAATGGCAGGTATACTTATCGCTAGTTGTCAATCGATGATTTACAGTGAAATTGTAAAGCGCGAGTATATTGTGTTAAAATTGTATAATATTTTAGAGCCGGGCTTGTCCAACATTTCGGACTTCATTGACCGAAATGTACGAACGTCGGGGGCCATTTATAAATTTAAAAATTTCAATTGTTGTGAATTTAAAATATTGGTACCTAAAGTTATTTAAGTTAGGTATACTAAAAGGAAAGCGAAAGTAAATATTATAGAATTTCAAAATAGTGTACACGCGCTTTGCATCTTGGCTACAAATTCACAATTTGACAACTAGCGATTTGTCTAATGGGAAAGTACTGAATATTAGATTCTAATACGATTGTATTTAAATTTATTTTTTTCGAATTCATTATGATTTTTGATCGGGTAGGTTTAAATAGCAATTTTCACAAAACTATAGAAATTATGTGCAGGATGGTATTCACGTTTTTATCAGATTCTTTATGAAATTCATTGAAATGACAATAAAATTATATTTTCAATGGGTTTTATGAATAAAGAAGATTTTTTGATAAAAAGTATGTAATTGAATCAATTGTTATGACGCTGAAAATTTTTCTGTGCTAATCATTTAATCCGCTCATCAAAATTTAATTGTTATAAACTCGACCTGAAAATAGCCAAAATACAGATATAACATTTAATCCTCAATTTACGACGGTTTGCGCTTACAACTGATTTTTTTTTTAAATTATGTACTCACTAAATCGAGAATTACCGTTTCCTACTAATGCATTTCGGAACAAAACCTGGACTCATTCGAATAATTGTATTAAAAATGAAAATTTTGACATACATAAAATCGATTCATATTTTTTGTATGTATTTGACTTATGACCAAGATTCAATCAAGATTCAAGATTCAAGATTCAAGATTTATTTCTGTCGTAAATTGAAAAACGCAAGAACGGAGATTTGATTTCGTATTTTTCGAATATTTCACAAAAATCAAAAATATTATAGTACTAAATTAAAAAAAAAAACAACTACCTCATTTCCTTATACAACCCTGATTCCCATAAGCTTTTCCATGAACTACTCACTTGCCACGACGCAGCCGCTGATAATATCCACCTCATTCCGATTAACGCCCTTGCGACAATAATCAATAGAGCGCGTTTTCGCATACCAAACACGCACTGTTTTTCATGTCACTAGTACCGAAACCAGCCGCCGCACGGCCACGGTTGAATGCAGAATTTCCTCGTGGCGCACATCAGTCGTCGTTGGTCTCTCGTGGAGGGTGGACGCGCGCTCTCGGCCCGATTTGACAAGAGAAGTTTTCCCGCGCAAAGTCGTCCTGAACGGTCCTAGTTAATATGGTGAAAGTTCGAGTGCGTAGCATGTCTGAAATTTGCGATTTTATGATCGAGTCGTGGAAAAAAAGTGAAAACGTTTCTAGTCGAGCTGTTGTTTATAAACAAAAGATTTTTAGGTTTTTATGAAATATTGTTTTTATTGTGTAAAAATATGTTTTGTGTTGGTGTTTTGTTTTTTTAGAGTGATTTGTGTTTGTGTGCGTGTGCTTCGTTCTGTTCGTGCTGATTGGGTTTTTAAGGTATGAAAATGTATTATTTCTATTTTATTTTTTTTATTGAATTCGTTATTGTGTTGTGTTTGTCGTTCAATGTTCCGTCTTATCGTATACATAGAGCGCGCAATTCAATTAATCCTCTATTGAGACGTCAATAACACGTATTGTTTATGTTTGATAAAATACGATTCTATTCACATTACCGACATTACATTTGCATGAAACTACACATCGTAATTTTATGATGGTTGCGTATAAACTACAATCGAATTGATCGATTCATTTTCGATCACCATCATAAAGATTAAAATCTATATACATACAATCATACATAATTTTTCTATTACAAAAAAACTTTTTTCGCATTTATTTTTCCTCAATATATGAATGCATCATATATTGAATATAATTAATTTCAATATGAAAAAAAAAACGCATACAAACATTTTATTCGGATGGATTCGAAAAGCCGAAAAGACATCATATCCGTTTTACATCAAAGTCAATAAACGATAGAACAATGCGTTAGGCCGCTTTCTCAGGACGTCTCTCGGCTCGGCCAAATGGGCCGAGAGAATTGCCCGATCTCCCATAGATATAGAGAGGTGTTCGATTGTGTATTACAGGGCCATAGAATCGCTAGGGCCATTGGCCCTAATGGCCAGCGCGCGAGACAATTCCGGGGCCCCGATACGGTTGTTCGACGCGTTAAAAGGGCCAATAAAGGGATACCGATCGGCCGTATTGGCCCGCGATCGTCGGTTGGAACTTCGACCGAATCTGGGCGATTTTGATGGGCCGTTTGTCGCGGAAAAACGTCGAGGCGTAATGAATATGGGTGTCTGCGAGAGGTAAACTTCGAGGTTTATCGGCCGTTGTTGCGTGTTATCGGTGCAATTATGCGCGATGGATTTATAATGCGACCGGTTTCTTTTATGAGTGTGTTGATGATGTGCGGCGTCGGTGTTGAGTGCGGTTGATGTTCGTGGTGTGGGTGGTGTTGGGATGATGTGTTGATTTGTCTGAAATCGACGTGTAGTTGGATTCGTTGGTGTTTGGTGTTGTTATAGTGATTAGGATCTTGTGAAGTTTGATATCGTATGTAAAATTTTTGATGATTACCGATTTTATGTTGTATGAATTAATTATTATATGATATGAAAATCAAAATAATGATAATTACTTAATTGCAGATATATTGGTATTAGTTTTAAGTTGAAAGACTTTCCTTTTATTAATTGAATTAAATTAAATTAATTTAATCAATTGATTAAATTATTTGTCTATCACTGTAGATAATTTATTAAAATTTCACTGTTAAAGCGAGATTTTTCCTGTGTCATTGGAATTTCGATTATTTTTCCTTAATGCGCTTCTCATTGTATAATATTGAGAAAGTAATTCTCAATGAATTACAATAATAAAATAGCATCCATTAAAAAATAAAACAAAATTCCATCTACTGATTCCATTAATTATCGTTTAACTTCAATGATTATTATTGATAAGCGATGCAATGAATCGAATATGATATTATATAAAAAATATATACGATTTTTACATAAAAAAACTCACATTTTTTAACACAAATTAATATTTTAAAATTCTAAGAAAAACATACCCGTTTATAAACGAAACTGATATACAAAAAGGGCGGTAATTAGTCACTTAATTGACTTGTATAACTGTCCGACCACACCGGAGGGACGCGCAAAAAAGTAATCTGCGTGGGCAGGCATTTTGCGACAAAGGGCGCGGAATCGTCCGATCCGGGGCCGATTCTCTTTCATTTTTGTCCTGTGAAATCAAATTATAAGTCGAGTTAACTGAAGGATAATACAGGAAGTCGTTTCGCGTTCAATGGAGAGTAATTTCGGCGCTGAGCGGGACTACATCCATAGGTGGTTTTCACCCATGAGAGCATCTTCACAATGAAGAGCAACTAGCGTCCCGGTTGCGGGGCAACTATCGTCGAAGCTTTCAAACCGTTAACCACTGCCCCTGAAATATTTCAGTCACGTGGCCCTCTGAAAGAATTGGTTGTTCTTTGGAAAAGTTAAGCAGATTTTTAGTTTTCGGC
This sequence comes from Hydropsyche betteni, assembly GCA_028571205.2. Classification (NCBI taxonomy): domain Eukaryota; kingdom Metazoa; phylum Arthropoda; class Insecta; order Trichoptera; family Hydropsychidae; genus Hydropsyche; species Hydropsyche betteni. The sequence goes on along the minus strand of JAOXNN020000037.1, from coordinate 3,914,211 downwards.
TGGTATAAGTTGTTCATTATGTTTGTTGTTGGTAATTTTTATTGCCGTATAACAAGTGATCATGAATTAATTGCAATGGAAATCGTTATCGATAGATCGATAAAAGTTTTATAACTGTGAAAGAAATTGAAATAATATTATTTTTTGAAGAGTTATCGGAAGATTATTATAATGTTACTCAGGTAAATATCATGGTAATAATTATAGATAGTCAGGATAAGATTTTTCTATGCTATTTTCCAGTATTGAGTGGTAAATAACTAAAATTTAAAATTTAAAGTAAGAACTTAATATTGAAACTACCATCAAACAAAATTAAAAGCGCGTTTGGTCGATTGGTGGGAAAACGAATAGAATATATAAAATAATTAAACCAAAACAAAAAAACTATTACAAAAATAATCAAAATTTCCACGAAAGGAAAATCATTGGAAAAAACCAACATCCCTTCCCACGAACTTACCACTGTAGTGACGGCACGAAGACGCGTGTCTTTGGTCAGTTTCCTCCGACGTCACCCACACAAACAACCGACCACACACACACACACACACACACACACACACACACACACACACACACACACACACACACACACACCCGCACAAATCACCACGACGTTTCGAAGCGGACACAATCGTTTCTTGTGAAAGGGCCCGTGGGGGCGCAGCGCGAGCGGGGCGCGCGCCCCCGTTTGCGCGCCGCTGGCCCGCGCCCCCGGAGGCCCCCGGCGCCGCTCTTTGTCGTGGCCATCTTTAAATTTCTTCGTTTTAGGTTTCTTTTGTGTCGGGCCCATGATTCTATTTATTATTATTCCCGTCTGGCGGAATGGGTCGGCCCGGGCCCGGGGTTAATAGTTCGCCATTCTGTCAGATGGGGTTCATTGTGCCCCTCTTCCGTGCCTTTATTCTTCTCCGGCCCCGGTTCATATCATATCTCTGCTGCTCTCCTCCCTCGGAGCTATTGTGTGCCCGGTTTTCTTTTATTGGTGAAGTGATCGTCGATATGTCGTCGTTATCTCACATTCAATAAACATGTACCGCGCGCCATTATTAGGGAAATGGATGTGCGCCGCGGCGGCATCTATCCGGAAAATTTCATGGATGCGAACGTTTTTCGATGGAGCTTTATTTTGTTGTGAATGCCCGTTGAAATTGAACTTCAAATGGATATCGTCGTTGTTTCCTAAACAGCGTCCGTTTTCGACAATTCACAGAACATCGACCAATTCTTAAGTATAATCGTTTTGTATCAATGATATTTTTTAGTTGAGAAAATCAACGATTTTGAATTAAAAAAATCAATGAACTATATTTTTGTAAATTTATCAACTTTATTCTGTTACCTGTTGCGCTGGATTTGACTGCGAAACAAAAAAAAATCAAATTACAGAAAAAAACATAAATCGCATTTTGCAATCAAACGTTCGAATGGCGCTGCATCAATTTGAGTGCTTTCATTGAATGCGTCCATAATAAAAAAAGTATAAAAGACAAAATTTCATAGGTTTTCCCTTTGAATAAATTATGCGACATGGTGAATGAGATAATATCGTGGCCGCGTTTTAAATGGATATCCATCGCTGAAAGCGCGCTTCGTCTTTGTGCTTTCGATGGGTGGCGGTGTGGGCGGCGGGAAAACTTGAAAGAATTTCTTTTTCAGACCCACGCCGCACAAAGCCTGAAATTTTCAATAAACAGTGGCGGGCGCGCGACTTTCAATACCTTAAATACTTTCTTACTTTCGAATGTTCCCATTCTTGCGCGTGTCTCCCGTTTTAGGTGTCGGAGTGGGCGGCGGTTCGGAATTGTAAAGGGCGGCGGGGGCAGATCATAAAAGATCGTATGTGTCTATTTGAAAAACATAAAAGCGAGGGGCTTTTATGTTTCTCAAACATTGGTTAAAGGAGCCGAAAGGAAAAAGGAGGAGAAAAGGGAAAAAGTATAATGACAAAGAAACAGGCGCCGCTGCCTCGGGAGGTGTGCGTGCGAGGGTATACATCAGGTGGAGGGTTGGGACATTTTCTTCGCCTTTTCAGCAGGTCCTCTCGTCCAAGAAATCGACCGTGGAAAAATATCATAACTCGCACTGGCTGGACAAAAGCGTCTTCTCTTCTGACGATTCCCTTTGACGATCGCTTTAATATATATTCGCGTTCGATTTTCATGCTTTATCAAAGAAGTCATATAATCGGCAAAAATAACGCTCTCATTGCACTTTGGGCTCGCAATCAGATTAAGATTAGCCCGCCCATCGAAGACATACAAGAGCGGCTTCGTTAAACTTTCGATCCACCTGTCTATTTCGGTAGCGACAAAAAACCACGACAATGACGATGGCGCCCCCGAACAAAAGCGAGCAGACAATTCGGACACGGGCACCGGCCGTGGAATATTTTCATTAGACAACCGCAGTCTATCTCGCCATCTATCTATCTATCCGGTACACTTGTACGGGTACTAAACACCCATACAGCGGCAAGGGTATTTGAATACGCTCCCTCCATTTGTTTGCGAGTGTTCGGTACGCCCCTGTTGATTAGAACACAGTGGGTATTAGGCGTTCGCATTGTGAGGCGAACTTTTGTTCCCATTGTGCTAACCGTTGGAAGTAACACAAAGACGCTCGCCGCAACTACGGACATAAAATCGAAATTCATCACCACCCGTCGATTGTTTGATATCATAATAGCCGGGGGGTGGCCGGCCCGCGCCATTGGGGTACCGGGTGGCCGGGTGGCCGGTCGCTCGGGATGGTTGTGCGCCTACTATGTGGAAGTCGGAAAGTCGTGGTGGTTTTCGGTTTTGGTGGATTTTGAGTGGTTGTTTGTAGGGGTTTTGATTTTTTTTTTGTTCGTCGTTGATCGAATTTTAAATTGTTTATTTCGATGATTCCAATCGGAGCCGATTGTTCTATGATTTTAAAGGAGGTTTACTTGTGTTTTTAATTAATTAGTTTTGAATGAAAATGGAGGGACGTTGAATCATTTGAAAAATAATTGGTACTAGTTTTTTAGATCATGGATTAAATATTGAATGATTTTGTAACGGAAAAATTTTGATCTTTTTATGTGGAAGGAGTTCTAATTTTTCGCAAAAATATAAAAATAATCGAAAAAAAAAAAAAATGTGTATAATATATTCAAATTTATTTGTACAATTTTCAGTATCGTGGTTTTTCAATACATATTTCATATTTGTGATCAATTTCAAATCCTCCCGATCTCATCTCGTTTAAATCATTTCATCAATTTCACAACGAACTAAAGATTCAAACAACCCACATATCAAACTCGAATAAACATTTCCTTCCCACACAAAACATAATTCCCATTCTTCAGCATCCCGCCGATCTTCAAACCAGACGAATTATCCAACCCTCCATCCGCAAAAAAAGGAAAACCACCCACATCCAAAAACTCGTATCACTCCATTACACGCGACAACCCACCGAAGCCTTATCGACGAGCCATCGTCCGAAACAAAGCTCGCGGGCGAAATTTCCGCGCACGGACCCGCTTTGTGGCTCGGTCGAAAATTGCTCCTGCCGAAAAGAAACCTCTACTCATCCATGACAATGAGTTTCGTCGCACACGAGACGTACAACACAATATTGTACGAGCCACATGTACACATGTGCCGCGGCGCCGGGGTCCCATTGTGACCTCCCCCGGCTCGCTCTTTGACTCTTGTCTGAATGAGCTTTTGATGTTGGTTGGTACATGGGCTGATGCTGCACCAGAGATGATGCCGGTGGAACGTGGTTTGTGTGTGTGTGTGCGTGTTTGGGTATGTCGGTTCGGTGGTCCTCTTCCCCGTTTTTGTCTGGGCCCGAGTAGTGAACGTTTTGGTCGATGGGAGTTAGTGGTCAATTGTGTTTCAAAAGTTTTCAAGGTAGTTGAATTTTCAATTTTCATTGTTGGAAATGTGTAATCAGTTCAATATTTGAATGGTGCACGTTTTATTTATGTATTCGATCGATTCAAATTCGTAATCGTTCAGGGAATCCCGCGCGACTAATAAAGCACTGAAAATTGAACCGACAATGAAATGCGAGCGCACAAAAAAAAAATCGAAATTAATAAAAGCGTAAAATCTGTTATTCGGAAGCGTTGACCTGTAAAACGCACATGCACAATTCTAATTTTTTTCATGTATTTTCATTCCGTCAATACCGCGCATTCTTTGAACGCACACACACGGAGTTATTATGCGGTTTTCCCTTTTTTCCGTCATCATCATCGCGCGACATAATGCGCGCGTTCGCTTTTTAAAACGATGATGGATGGAATCAGCGCGGCACAATGGCACAATGCGAACTCATAAAATTGTATGAATCGCATGTTTTCCGCGGCCGAAACCGACGTCCATCAGTTATCGGGGGTCCCTCTGGATGTGGCGGATGCACCATTGTGCAACGGCCGATAGAACAATGCAACGGCTCACTCCATTAAAGCCTCTCCCGGACGGTTCAAAGGATTCGATGTCGGCGATGGACCTCCGCGGCTGTAGATACGTCATCGTTTTTCGCGGTGGTGTGTGATGGGTGCTCGTGCCCGTCATCGGCGGTGAAGTTTCTGGATGGTGTGGTGGATTTGGCTGGAAAATAATTTTAGGGTGTTTTTGAGTGTGCTTATGTTTTTTCGCAGCGATGCGGTAGTAGTAATTATTGGATTCGGAGAAAATCATTGAAAGTTCGGGTATTTTATTTTGTGCTTTCTGCTGTGTTGTTAGAGGATGGTGATTCGTAATGAGTTTCAATATTGAAATTTATGTTTTGTAAAATTTTCTCAAATCAATGATACATAAGTATATATACAGATCGCGCTACTTGTTGCTTAACTTTAATGACCAATAAAAACTTTTAAGCTTACAATTAGGCTGAGATTATTGAAAATTTTCTAAATATATATTATAAAATTTTTCCAAAATATATTAATTTCAATATTCTATTTTTTTTCTAATGCAATAAATTTAATTAATTAGATATCAAAATGAAAGATCTATGTTTGAATATAATTTACGTGTTTTTTTTTCAAATATATTAAATTAAAAACAAAACAGTTGTAAAGAGTATTGAATCTGTAATTAAATGATCGAGTTTTCGCAAGCTTTAGGCGAAACGGGGCGAGTTGCAATGATGGAACGAAGCATGAGTTGTTTGATAATATAATGAAGCACAAAAGCTTTTCTTTATGACCAATTAATTTTTAAGAAGTTTCCAATAAAGGATCAGTTTTTCATCTTTTGTATGTTGCTTTCACCTTGCTTTTTGAATCAAATTCTTTGAAGCGAACAATGCGAATCTTTAAATTTCGTCAAAAATTATTTGCTTGGCTACAATGATTTAAATTTTAATATCTAAATATCATAGTTAATTTTAACTATTTTCCCACAGATCAGCAGAAGAAACACGAAGGATATTTACGTCAACCCGACACAAAAGGTGAGCGATTCAAAATTGACACACGTAGTTATTAATTATTATAGAGATAATTGTATATGAATATCTAAAACATTTACTATTACATACTACAATATACATATATCATGTACATCTTCCGTATAATTTCGGTTACGGTCCTTTTATGCACTCGAAGATGCTCTATAGATTCCATTCATATACGTATTACATTAGTGTCTTGCCGTTTTCAGCTTCAGACTCGTTCGTCGTCCATTGACGACTTCTCTTGAATCCAAAAAGCTACAGCGAATCTTCTTGTGTTGGGGCTGTGGCTTACCCCGTTCGTTGGGGTGTTTCATCTTCACAGAAGATCATCATTGTGAAACTTCGCTTTCACAACGTTTCGAACAAAAAACTAATTTCCGCCTAATGAATCAGACGAACTAGATGCGCCGCAAATTATTTCTCGTGCTCGTTTATATCGTACGAAATAATATATCGCTATGAATAAATCAACTTTTGCGATTTCGAATCACGTTTCAATTTCAAACCGCCTCGCATTTTCCACCCCAATGGTCGTTTATAAAGCGAGAAACTTCGCATATAATTAACATACAAAACTTCAGAAGGAACGGAATTGAAAAGGGAAATACCTGGCCATTCAATTTTATTTTATTTTTTCCAGTGTATTGAATCGCTTTCGCTAAAACGCTAAATACGTATACGCAATCGGAGGGGTAATTTAGCGTATAAATGACGAATTCGAACACGTTATATTTTTAAATTACGGGAAAATATAAAATCTCAATTATCCCATTGAAATACGAATTTGTATTATTTACAACTGACATTTGGTATTTTTCGTTTTTATACATTTTTTTCAAAGCAATTCACAAAAAATTCACATTTACTTTTGAATAAATTGTAATGAAATTATATTTAATTATAATATAATATATTTATGGTATTACATAAATTCTTTTTATGTTCATGAAGGAAAATTTCCGATATCATTGGACATAAATTTGTCTACGACTTAATTATTAATAATATGAATATAGATTCTAATCTAAGTCTAAATATTGATTATCTCTCTTCGAAATAAGTATTATATTTTCATTTTGTATTTTGTCGAATATGACAAAATTTCCTAATCATTATCGATAAACAATCTATTTTTAACCAACGAACCGTCCAAATTGACGCAAATTTTCACACCCTCGCCAACAAAAGCCCCAACATATATATATTTTTTTTATAAATAACGCAACACTATTCGAACGAACGTCGTGCATCGGGACTCTTTTGTGAGGTGATTCGCGTGACGAACGGAGGGTCCCCGGGGAACAAGTGCTCCATAGAAATCACAAAGCCGCGAAGCAAAAACGGGTCGGACGCTGGTGCATCGTCGCATTGTTGCTGCTGCAGAAATAATTGTGCAGCGGATGCATCGCGAGGGTGTATTCCCCGTTGGTAGATAGGGATTTTCATCTGGGCTCGTGGAAAAAATGAAAACCGAAAGAGAAAGGAAAGCTCGTAAAACATTTGCCCGAGGCGAGGTTTTCGGTGTAGGAAGTTTCGCGGTTCGAATTCGATTCGTGTGTTGGAAGTGATTTTTTTTTTTTTTCGGGAAATAATTGTGCGGAATTCTTTGGAAAGTGGTTTGGAAGTTTATTTGTATGGAGTTTTCAGGTCGTGTTGGGGGATTTCGTATAATAGAGTCGTTTCCGGATAATGTCTATCGTATTTGATGAACATGAGTGTGCGTTTAATTTTTTTTCATTTTGCTCGGAAAAACCTTGTCAGCTTAACACTTTCTTTGAAAACGTTACCAAGTGTAATAAGCGGTGTCGTAATCGGGAAGACGTATGAATGATCTAAGTCTTACAAAGTTCCGGTCGGGGAGGGACTAACTGTATCAATATTCAAACAAAAAATGAAACTGACATGAAATCATATTATTATATAAGAACATCTTTTCCAATATCAAAATATACGAAAACACTCATAACATTCACGCGCGGATAACGCGCTAGTTTTCCACACAAATCTCCAATTTCCACGCCGAACTGCCCGAAAATCAATCTATAACCAACGGAGCCAATTCTCAACATTCGGCCAAAAGAAGTTCTCGACGCCGTAGAAAAAAATGTATATGAGGAGGCGGTTTTGTGCCGCGTCGAGAATCTATTAGAAGCCCCTGGCATACGTGTCACAAAGACGTCTCGTCCACCCCACGCCCTCCCCATTACTTATGGATGATATAAAAATGTCGTCGAATCAACTTTGGAAAAAGTTGTCTTTTATATCGGGCCCCGACGCGGCTAGGAGGTCTTGCTGCTGGCGTCATGCATTCACAGAACACCATTCCTCACACTCCATGGTGGTTCTTTCAGCTATGCCTCCGTGTAAGGGTCCCTCTCTTTTTCCAGTTCCACCGCGTTTTTTTTGCCTGAACGTCTTTTTGACGAATAAAATTTAGAGCGGAGAATGAATATTCGAATTTCGCGGTTCGAAAACTTTATAATTAACTTCCTTTCGAGTGCGTATTTGGATCGTTTCATAGGCGGACCTAAGTCATCGATCTTGCAGTTTGTATTTCGATCGATTGGATAGTGGTTTTGTATATAATAGTTGACGTGTGTGTTCGCATGAATATTCATTAGAATGATAAAGAAACACAACGGGTATGAATCATACGATACGTCCATGTATGTGATATCATGTGTTGGATACTGAAAATTAATTGAATAAAAAAATATCAGAATTGATTTCCATAATTTATCGTTAAAAATTGCTTCTACGAGCTGTCGCTGCATTTTCGATTGCATCGTTCAATGTATCGTCTCGTTCAGAGCCGAAGACATGAAGAGACTCCGACGTCAGGTCGTTTATTTACTTTAGAAAAATTTCGCCACATTTGCAGATATGAATTTCTCCGTGTAAGCGTTATTTCACGTTCCGCTCGGCGCTTTTGAGAATTTATCTGCCGCGTCGAAAGCAAAGAGAGAATCTTATAAAATTCGCAATAAGCAAGATGAAAAATGTTCAAAATATTCTGTACACATCTCGAGACTTTCAAAACATTATTTTATTTCTAAAATGTAACATGTCAATTCAATAAAAACATTCATCGCAATAGTATAACCATAGGTTTTTAAATTAATTATTTATGAGATTTTGTACTCGATCGGGTTTTCATCAAGTTTCCCGAAAGGGGATTGCATTTTGTGCATCGAAATTCAGCTCCCGCAAAACAATTCTATCTTAGGTTTAATTTGTAGTCGTAACTCTAATTAATCTTTGCAACGTGCAGTCGGATTTTGCGGCGGTACCACGGCTCCCCGTTAATCCTTTTCGTGTTATTTTTACGGATTCACTAGCAACTTTTCCAGTGGTTAGTCGGGAGCTTTCTCGAGGGATTTCTCTCTGCGGTCTACCCAACAGATCAGCGCAACCGTCATTTCCTAATTACTCCTTTCACATTATTTACACACAAACACAAAAAATTTAAAAATTCGATGCACAAACACACACTAGCGATTCATCATCCACGACGAACCACAATAACATAAATTAAAATTCGAAAAACATCATCCGAATATAAATCATCTGTTTATAAAAATCGCATTAATTCATACACAGAAAGCCTCACACGACACGACCCTGTACAAAATTTATGCAGGAAATCCGTCACGCACTCGATAGCCGATTTGACATGCGTATCGGTCGCGTTACGCGCGCCGAACAAAAGCTCGACCCCTTTGTGCCCGACACACACACACACGGGCACACATCGCGAAACGTTCGGCGAACAAGCATAAACAAATAAACGCGGATTTGTTAATTTCGTAATCCGACTTAAACAATCCGCGGGCGGGCTGCAGGCAATCCGGCCGTGCGAAATCGCGATAATGTTCAGCCGCGCCGTTCGGGGGCGGCTCTCGCATTGTCCCGTTCGTGGATTTATGCTAGTGGATATATTACTTATCGCCGCCATATCTCAATGCCTATCTGTGCCGTTTCATTGTGCGAACGATGATTTTAATGAAAACGCCGGCGCCGTTCGGGCGTTCATTAATCATGCACGCGCGCTTTTCGGCCGGTTAAGTTGCACGTGCAGCCGGGCGGAGGCTTCGTTGGAGTGGTCGGAGGATTCGGTCTTGGGATGATTGTGTCGTGTCTGTTCGTTCTTGACCTGTATTCACGGGGGGGTTCAGGGTCGCCAAGGTCGTTGTTTGGAAGTTGTGCGATGGTATATGTTATGATTTTTGTGTGTGTAATTTGTGTGTGTGATTGTATTGCGCCCAGTCTTCTTTTTACACGGTCCAAAGTAGAAGAACTAATGATTTTTTCGTATTGTTTTATCAGTTGAGTGCGGTATAAAAGGGTGTATTATTATGTCATAATGGTATGATTCGGTATAGGCCAGCATATAATTATAGTTGTTAAATGAAAAAATAGTTTTTTTTTTTGATGATTTCACATAGCGATATTTTTCCGCATTACCTATCTTCAATTTTCATATTGTTACCATATTTTTACACAGAATTCTTTGGGACATATTCAGGATTGTAGAATAGCCGGTATGCGTCGGTACGGTGTCCCAACACCTTTTATCGGCAACGGTACGCGACTCGGCATAAAAATTTCAAAAATCAAAATAGTATAAAACTTTATTTTTTCCGAAAAGTTTTACCACCTTTGCAATATTTTTCCCAGTGTTTTAACGTTTTAAATTAATCAAAATATTTAAATATACATTATACATCCCTCTGTGGAACACCGTACTATCGCAAGAATCTAAAGTGCTCTGGGCTCAAGAAGATAATTGATCCTTTATTCCTTTACTGCCTTCGTGCGTAAGCACTTGAAAACTTATTTTTTTCGTTATTATTGAAATTTATTGATGCATATGCAGAGCCAGCTCTACACGGTAAGCAAAAGATGCGACGCATCGAAGCGCCGCCTAAAAAAGGGCGCCAAAATTATATTGTTATTAAATAAAATTCAACGATTAATTTTTAAATGTGTTAGAATAACATTTAAAAATCACGTTGCTTTTGTATTTCATTAATTCATGGTGAATACAACTCCAAACTGAAAGGGTACGCATTAACACAGGTAATTTTTTTTTAAAAGCGGATTTTTCGTCATGAAAATAATCCTAAATCAGAAGAAAGTGATGAAACCGAATTTCACCTACTACGGTTACGGTTTTACTTAGGAACGTTATATTGTATTGCAAAAATTGTACAAAAATTGTGCAAAATCGAACATACCAGCACCTCAAAATTTAGCACTACACCATTGAACATATCCCCATGTAAAAAGAGGATTGTATGTAATTGTCTTGATTTTCAATATTCTAGTAACAAATGTTTTTCTCGATGCAACATGTGGCTCGGTCGGGAAAACTTTCGATGTAAAAGAAAAATAAGCACGTATTACGTGCGCGGCTCGGACAAAAGGGGATTTTCGTTGTTTCCTCGCCAAGTTGTTCTTCGGCTTTATTAATTCGACGTAATTTAAAGTTTCAATTGTCAGGTATACGGTGCTGACAATGGACCACCTCCTGAGTGGATATTTTCCGAAAGGTAAACATCGGATGGAGCCGATCCCATTCTTTCTATTCATCGTTATATCCTGAAAATCGTGGATGTTCTGCGGGCGATTATATTATATTATAGGATGGCGATCTTCTTGTACATCGTTCCCTTGTCATCACCTTTTGTTCAATTATAAATTCATATTCTACACGTACACGATCCATTGATTATTGACAGTCTATGAATTGTTTCTCAACTTATAATGTGTTTTTATTATTTTTATATACATTGAATCAAATTCTGATAAATTTCGATACCAAATAATATTTGCCTTCATACTAATTAATCATATTTCAAAACGGAAAATAATAATTGGATAAATTTCAATTTTTAATTGACGTCTCGTTTCGATCTCGTCATAATTCGCACTAATTTTGTCCGTTTCCGTTTTCTAAGGAGGCGTTTTCGCATCATCGGTCGGCGCTTTTTAATGTCCGCCCCCTGTATCATCCCTTTTCGTGAAGGATGGGTAGCGGTGTAAATATCGAAGCAGGGGATGTAGAGGGCTTTCATTTGATTAGGAACAATGAGCCGAGTGAACAATACCTCGACCACCCCACCATCGTCCCATCGCCGACAGCGCAGGCGAGCCTTTGCAAAAATTCAAAAAATGGCATGATCGTAGTCGCGTCTTCATCACGAAATCATAATTTTATATAATGTGCGACATGCTTTGTCGTGATGAAATTGATTAAGTCATGTTATTACCTAATTTAATCATCATATTTTATATTAATATGATCGTACGTATTTTTATTATGAATTGATTTAATTAAAAAAATTTATGATCAAACTTTTATTCGATTCAAACAGAAAAATAAGTTTTTCAGAAAAGCTATTACAAATTTTCGTACATATTATAAAATTTCTTTTATGAACTGAATATGCCACACGTCAAATTCTATCCATTATATTTTTATCCGACTTATCTGACAGGAAATGCACCCCATTTCGAAGTCGACAATGTGCACTCGAGTCACACAGTTTGTTGATGCAGTCGATATTCGCGAACGTGAATGCATTTAGTCTATCTTAATGCAACTGTTCGTCGTGTCAGATTTCGTCGCGTGTATTAAGATACACAACGTTGACAAGAGAGTGCACTTTCTGCTGTACTCAAAACGCGAGGACATTATTGGCTCAGGTGTCTCATTCAACCACTTTTATTTACAATCCGTTTGGGACATCAGATCGAGTTACGCAAATTTGTCGAAGATTCGTGTTTTATATAGGATTTATAATGATTTGTTTTTATGTTAATTTTAACTATACCGGGATAGAAGTTTAACCTTGTCGAATCGATAAGTGATGAGTTGGTTTTTAATTACAGCAAGAGATAGGTTTTAATTTTCGATTTATTTTTAATTATGTGAAAAAATTAAATTCTAATTTTCGATGTTATTCAAAAGATCATGCATAATAAAACGGCATATACTGATAGTAATAATCTAAATTACTTCATAAATTGTTAATATCTCAATTGACTTTATATGAAAATATCATGGAAAACGAAAATAATTCGTAAACCCACTTCAATTGCGATGACTCATCGTAAATTTTCTTTATCAAACGCGCACAATACGGAAACATACCCGAGCTCGTATTCCTAGTGCATTCAATACATCCCTCTCCCCATCACATACTAAATGACACTTATCAGGCCGGGCTAATAATTCATTTCACGGGAACATTCGTCCTGCGGAGCATTTGTAAAAACAATACGCGTGTAACATTCGCGCGGGGGTCGCCAACAGTTGTGATAACATATTTTCTTCGATGATGATGATTCGCAGGGGGCGATAAATCAAATAAAGTCATCCCTCGGGGGTGTTTGCCGGGGATAAAAGAATTGGACGTTTGACATTTGGACGTTTCACTTTTTATGTTGTCGCGATTGTGATTGTTTCCGTTTTTTATAGAGTTTCGAAAGTGTTCGAGGGTTTTTTATGCGAAAGTATAATTGAATCGTGAATTTTTATTGAAAATGTAAAATTTATAAGTGACTGATCTACCAATCGATTGATGGAATATTTAGATTTTACTTATTGAAATGAAAAGCGGTGGAAATGTTTAATTTTCGTAGTGAACTATTTCATTTTTCTCAACATTTATGTCTTCTATATCGATGAATTTCAATTTATTTTCAATAAATTCAATACAAAACTTTTTCATTGAATTCTTTATGGAAAATCTCATTTAGATTTTTTATCCCAGAATTAAGTGGTTCGATTCATTGTCATGATAAAATGTATGACTAAGTTGACCATTGTGACAATATCCAACAAAGCCACCCCCGGGGAACGTATAAAGTCATCACGCACGAGCGTCAGGGGTCGAAGCAGAGGCAAATGCTCAAATGCTTGTCGAAAAGGGTAAATTAACTTTGATTTCAATCCCCATAACCGAGGGAAAATAAAATATCTAAAAATAGTTCTATTGATTCCGCAGAATTTCATACGATTGAACGAATGTCAATCTGATTTTCTTTTTCAACGATCTCGAACATTTTCTTGATAATTTCTAGCACCATAGCGGGGGATACGCCCTCTCAGAGTGCCCCAGTAATGTCACGGGGGCGAGGGTGCATATCGCTTTTGAAGCTTGCGGTGTAAACACCATTATAACACCACAGGCTCATGGGACAGGGGACTATTACCCTTGATTTTTAATATCGAAACCCCGGGCGTATGTTAAAGCGCGATGATGACATTAAACACGCACATGAATTATTCAAACAGAAAGGGATGCACTTGTCGCACTTTCGCAACACAATCGCGCACAATTTCAATATTAAAACTGACCATCATCTTCAGACACCATATTGAAAGGCTCCGCGCAGGACGAGGTGTTCCGCTTTGCGACTTCGAGCCTTCGTCCCTCTCGCGGGCCCCTTCCCGCGGAACGAAACAACGCGCAGATAATCCAGCACAATGGCGTCGACGTCGTCTGCCGGATCATCCCGGGGCATTGTTGGCGAGTAGATGTGTCTTTTATCTAGGCACGTCCCGGAGTCGCCCCCCGGGTCGGGCTTTCGGGGGGCGCACGCCCCAGCCGCGGTCCGCCGCCCCTGTCGAATTCGCCGATACTTTCGCGCCCCCCCAGATGTGGTCTTCTTCTTGGTCGTTACACGCAAGACACCAATGGAAGTTTCTCCGAAAAATTCTCAACGTGGTGGATCATTCACAGCTTTCTAGTTTTGAACGTTTCTTACTTTGCATTCGTTCGTGCTATACATTCGTAGCCGTCGTTTCATTCTTGCGGGTCAGGTCTAACCTCGGAAAGGTTTTGGTTCGTCTGAAAGTCCGGGAAGGGCCTTCGACTATGAAAGATGTTCATACGGAAATTCGGTCATCAGCCTTGCAAGCTGCTCATGGTGATGCTAAGGGAGTAGGCCACACTGGCACCGGCTTGAAGAGTTCCAATTAGTACGTCAGCCTTGCGGGTGATGCCTCCGTCGTATGAGAGGACGG
>JAOXNN020000037.1:3869851-3899629 GCA_028571205.2 Hydropsyche betteni | reverse complement strand
ACATCTATCGAGCTTGAAATTAATTAATTAATTAAATATATATCTAAAAAAAAGGAATTATCGGAAAGGGTTCGTAGTTCAGTGGTATCGTAACGAAACTGTCATACCAGAGGGTACCGGGTTCGAATCCCGGTCTGGCTTTTAATTCGAAAAAACCATCGTCGATCATTTTAAAGTTGCGAGCGTCATCGACATACACATATTATATATAAGGGATTATTAGATTTTTGATGTTCAAAGTTTGCAAAGTTTACGAGTAAGTGTTCAATTTTGTATATTTCGGTCATATTTGGATCGATTATAAATATATATTTTTAGGGGTTGAGTTGGATTATATAAGATTAGGTTGGGTTGGGTTAGGTTTTTTTCAGAAATTTCATTTAATTTGATCGAAATTTAGGTTGGGTTATATTAGGTTGGGTTTGGACTGCGATATACATATATTTTTAAGTTGATTAGAATTTTAAAAATGTATGGTTGATATAAACTATAAATTTTTGTAATGATGTGTGATATTGTTATAATTTAATGTAAGAATTTTGAATATTTAAAGTAAAACTTGTTTGGCGATAACGAAAATGAAGTTAATAAGATGAAACATCTAATTTCGATAAAAAAAATTATATATGATTCTTTTCGCAAAAAAAAATTTAAATGAAAGAAATCAATAGACTTCACACGTATTGTATGAAAGCACATACGAAATTACGTACGGGGCCCGCTTTTTCCACAGCGACTGGCGCGCACACAACACACATCACAAACAATGTTTTCTAATTATATTTTTTACCGGACTTCGGACCCGACAGCGGCGAAATTTTATACGGGTCAAAGATGGCTTTCGGTCACATTCATTATTTGCAAACAACAAAAGAGGCCCGCAGCGGCCATCCGCGTTTTCTTTCAACGGCCACGGTTCAAACGCTTTCCACATTTTCCCACCCCGAAAGAAAAGCGTGACGCACACGCGCCACCGACGACGACCACAACAATAACAACAACGCCATCGAGGCCCCGAAAAAGGAAAATATGTACGTGTACGGGGGTGGTTGGTGGCGAAAAAAAAACTATCCGAAGCATTGTTTGAGCGGCGGGCGGACAATGCGCCGCGCCCGGCCACCGCACAATGCCCGCCGAGGAGTTAGCATATGAATAAACCGAACAAAGGGCCCCGCAATGCCGCACGGTTTTATTAATTGCTTTATTATATCATCCCACCGGGAATATTAAATTCGATTCGGACCGGACGGACGGACGTCGAACGGTTTGAGTTTGGCGCGCTTTTCTGGCTTCGGCCGCCGCGCCGGTTGACGACGAGTGGACTGCTTCTTGATGGGATTGTTGATTGGTGGTTTTTTTTTTTTAATTATACGAATTCTCATGTAGATTAAGTTGTTTCCGTAATTATAGGATGATTATATTATATATGCACTACTAATGATCATTTTGATATGAGAAGTTTAGACGTTTTTTTTTTCTTATGAATAATGAATTAAAAAAAAGAAATTTAACAAGATTATATTTAAAACTAATTTTTATTGATATACTCGAATGCACAGTTATCCTTCCAATCAATTATAAAAGAAAATCAATACAAAAAATTGGAAAATATTTTAAATATTGTTTCAAAACGTTCTGATACTAAAAATTTTTAATGATTCAAATCAGCACATGACTTATTACATCGGTTTGCATGAGCCATCGCGGTATATAGACAAAACTATAAATAAAATTACAAAGGCGTCGAGTGAATCTTTTATAAGTTTATACAGTCGTTTAATTTTGC
This sequence comes from Hydropsyche betteni, assembly GCA_028571205.2. Lineage (NCBI taxonomy): Eukaryota > Metazoa > Arthropoda > Insecta > Trichoptera > Hydropsychidae > Hydropsyche > Hydropsyche betteni. Next base: position 3,897,843 of record JAOXNN020000037.1, on the reverse strand, counting down.
ATGTACGCTCATTGTCGCTTACGAAAATTAGTCGGTGAATTGTTGTTATTGTGTATGCATATAAATAAATACGCGCATTGTGGCCCGCGAGTCCGCATTGTGTCAGTCGCGTTTGAAATACTCGCTTTTTACGGCGCACCATTGTGTACACCGAACTAACGTTTAATGATTCGATATACAATGAGTTTTCTTATGGAGATTCGGCAATTTCTCGGAACGTTTAATGTGTGTGTGTATGTGTTTGTGAACAAAACATACACCCATGTACCAATTTGCGCGGTGTTTTTATCGCGCGGTTTCGCTGCAAATATTACTGCAAATACTTCAATGTTTGTTTATCAATATTTTATTATTATCATAAAAGTAAAAAAAAAATGTATAAAGTGTGGATTTTATGTATTTTTTTGTAACAGTTTTGATAAAAGTATAAATATAATTTTGGTATCAACAGGTGAAAACTTAACGTTTCTAGGACTTAATTAGGTCAGTGAAACGCGTTGAGATTTTCGGTTGTCTATTCTTTTTTTTTGATTATTTATCGATAAAATTATGAATTTGTATTGGAGCATATTTATCACGTAAATTGGAGGACATGTGTGCTTCTTACATAGACAAACCGTGCATGTATGTCGCTCGGAGTGCCCGAGGCGAGCGCGGGATGACGCGTGAGACGCGCGCGCTCGCAGGTTTTGTCTAGGATTTCAATGACACCGGCAGACAATATTGTTTCGGATCGCTTTGTTTAATACACATTGTTGTAACTTAACAATATCCCCGATATATTGTTGGTTTGGCGTTTGAAGCGCTGATGGCGGAACTCTCCTACGCGCCACAAAAGCCTCTCCATTCTTCCCTAGTCCGGGGATACGCGAGCGCGTTCTCGTATACGTATGCAAATATTGCGATTTATCTGTTCGAAAATAAATAGGCGGCGCCGCTTCGTCCCCCGTTCCTCGACATCAACTCGAACCCCCCTCGTCCGCTTGCAGGGGGTGAGGGGGTGGCGCTCGGTTACAATGCGACTCTCCGGCTCTATACATCACCGGAGAACTAACTCTTTTTCTTTCATTTCATTCTTGCCCCATAAAGGACTTTGTCGAGAATGGGCGGGCGTGGAGTGAGAAGATTATTGTTCTCAAATGTATAGAACGCTTTGTAAAGACTCCCATTGAGCGCGAGCGCGCGCCCCCGAGAGGGCGGAGGCGCCTCCGCCCAACGGGCGCCACCTGCGCCCCCTCATACCACATTCAATGTTACTCGTTGCTGTTTCGGGACCTGCCACTCTTGCGGACAACCTCGGCGATCTTGACCGATATAACTCGGTTAAATCATATGCATTCTGATTATAGAAAGTTTAGGAATCAGAATCATTTTTTAAAAAAAGTATCAGTTTTATGAGTTGATGAAAATTCGCGCAGTGTAACTCGGATGCGAAAACTTAAACTTTGCGAATCGAACTGAAATAGTCGGGCAATAGTGCAAAGTTCTAATGCAGTCCTCGGGAGCGGAGTGGCAATCGGCCGTTCGGGCAATTTTTCCCGCATTGTTTCAGAACTGATACGGCACAATTATGAAAGGATTCCGCCAACCGTGCCGGCGTGGAAGAAACACTACAAAGTTAAGAGACACTCGGCTGAAATCTTGCCGTCGACAATGGGACCTGGGTGTCTATTGTGCCATCTACAAAAGATAAAAACTTTTTCATTGTTTGATTGTGTTCGTTCAGTCTCTTCCAGCGTACATACGGCCCAGTACGTACGCAGGCACACCCTTTGTGAACGTGTGCCCGAGAACATGTGTCGGTGAGGCCCGGCCGCGCGCGAGTGTGTGTGATAAATTATGTAGGTGCCTTTGTCTTTTACAAATTTAACTCGCATTCATTTAGCCGACCGAAGTGTAGTACCATTGTGTGCCGCCGCCGCTGTACAGTCAGTCGCACCGCAAAAATGTTCCAGTTTCAATTGTGCTTCTGCTTTTTAGCAACGCCATTTCCCAAAAGATCCTCGCCGCCGGGGAGACGAGCACAAAGGGACTGCTCCGAACGCTCGAATTGAATTATCTTTGATTCGAATGAAATTCGAACGCTGGAAGCTGCCGGGCTCCCGCTCGATACACATGTAATTAACGCGATTTCAATTTTTTCCGAACGATTTGTTAAAAATTTAATATTTTTTAAAATTATATTCGAATTTTGAAAATCTTTCATATTTTAGTGTTCATATTGTACTTTTTATTTTATTTTTGATACACTTCAATTAATCTTTGGATCTCTTAGAAACGAACACCTGTAGCATCTTTGCGCCATTATCTTTCCTTATTTTATTATAACGCCTCATATCTTTTGAAAATATTAATCAATTATTTTAATACTGATATTTAAAACTCGCGACGAAGAAATAGCCACACAAGTTCGTAATCGAGTTTTTGACTATAAATATGAATCGTAATATTTTTTCAGATTGATCAACTCACGTTTTTAATTTTTTTTTTAAATAATAAAATACATAATATGTTAGTTAATTTTTCGACTGTGATTTGTATAGCGATTATCCGCATTGAAAGTGTCAATAGTTCTAACATAAAATTCGCAAAAATATTTAACGCCAACATAAAAAAAGTCAATAATTCCAAATCCAGACGATAAAACATTATGAAAAGCATCAAAATTTTCATAATCAATATACGACCCACACACGTACAACCAGTTAACAATCGGGAACCGTCAAAGCAGACGAAGAGGCGCCTCCTGCGGCCACCCCGTCCAGAACACAATAATGTAAATTCACAATGTCCGATTCTAAATATCGGCGTCGGCCGAGGAGAGCCCGCTGGACGTGGAGAGCGGACTCCATTGTGACACACACACACACACATATCCGGAGAGGTTCTTTTATACGTTTCGTCCATTGAGGGGATCCGAACGGGCCCCCGCCATTGTGAGGCCCTCCGGAGTGCGCGGGACGTGGTTTATTAACGTGGATATCCCACATTATCGTGCCCGGTTTCTCTGGTATGGTGTGGGCATCGGCATGGGCAGTGGTCGGCGTATTTAGTTGCAAACAATGGACCGTGGCTGTCATTGTCTCAAATCAAAAAGCCCGCACTGAGACGTCGAAGCGTCTGGTCTGGCGTGGTAGTTGGTCTGGTTCGCGGACGTGAGACTCGCTCGTTTTTGAAGGATCTCGTGAAATGTTTCGGTTTTATATTTTGCCTTAGGAGGTGATTTTTTTTCGATTTCTGTTAAAATTATATTTGTCTTTTTCTCAGGTGATTGATACGGTATTTTTCATTTAAATTCTTTGTAATTGCAATATGAATACCGGACATAAATAAATTGGTAAGTGCCAAAAGATTCAAAATCAGTTGTATGTCAGGAATACGTTCTATATATAATACGATGTTTATGTTTCAAAATATGGTCGAAGTCCCCAAAATTGGTTTTTAATTGTGTATATCAGCGAAAAATTTATATCAGTTGTATATTCCCCTATAAGAATTTCTTTACAAAAACCATTGTATCTCAAAATCTTAAAAATAGAACTTATGCCTTCATTTATATCCAGTATTTATATAATCAGGAATATGTATTATAGAAAAGTTTTTTATAATTATTATAGATAACTTTATTTTTCTACTTTCATAAATATTTTCATATATATTTTATTGAATATATTCGATATTGAATTTGCACTGGTTGAATCGTAATATAAAATACAGATTTGCATACGTGCAATGGTCTACCTTTCAGTACCTCGTGCTTCATCGCCACCCAAACCTTCTCTGCGCTCATCCCATAGACATATCCTATAGCCACAAATAAACTGCTTTCGAATACACCTAGCCCATATAAAAAAGCTAAACCTGAAAGCGAACCGTTTCATATGCGTATGCGCGGTATTCAAAAGTAAATGATTTAATCAAAACCGAATCGCTTAGTCGAAATTTTGCCATTTTACACGTGCGGTTCGAGTGAAAAAATCTGGTTTCCATAAAAAAACGATCGTATACGCTTACGTAGTCGCATAGGTACTCAAAATCGTCGATACACTGCATTTCAGCAGTGTGGTCCGTTCTTTCTTCAGCCGATGTGGTTGAGGCTATTGAAATCCGAAATGGAATCGTTCTACCTTTGGCCGTCTGTCTATCGACATTCACACTCAAAAATGCATAGTTAGAATAGGTACATTCAACATTCATATAATAAATATATATATTCCGTGTGGAATACGTTTAAATTTTGTGAATAAAAGAAAAATTATTTTGATTTTATGAATAGACTGATTAAGAAGAAGATTTATTATTATGTGTACATCAATTATTCATAATTTGAGTTTTTTTTAAATTTAAATTTATATCCCGTTTCTGGAATGAAAGTCAAATTCAGTCAGTTCAAATTAATTAGTCGTGTTATTAATTATTTAATATTTTCGCTAATTAATCTCGATTAGATAATGGAGCGGATGCTTTCAATCGGTCAATGCAAATCAGAACGTTCCGTCCGAACTGCCGTCGGGAATCAACATATAAAGTTTTGCATCATCATTAACGGATGATTGAAGTAGTGCCGACTGAAAATCCTTTCAGCACTTGTATTCGAATGCGACCAAAACTTTAGCGGAGAACTCGAGATATTAAGTAACTCGTAACAATTATTTTACGGTGTCACGTTTCCCCGGCACGTGACTCTACCACAATCCATTAATGATTTCTTAATCAAACGACACAATCGTCACTTTTCGGGATTCCGCAGTGAAGTTTTTCAGGCAAACTTGCTCGTTTATTTCATTTTTTATTTATTGTTTCGATTCGTTAAAATTTTTAACGCACATTTGTATATCACTTGCGACTTTTGCGCGACTCGAGAGGGTGCCTTTTGAGTGGCAGCCTTCGAAAAAGGGCGGGTGGAAAAAATTGTTTTAATGAGGCGTTCGGGTCTTTTTTTACATCGACGCCCACTATTGAAAAGCGATAAATTATGATGTTTCATTGTTGAAAAGTTCCGGATGCGAACACTGTCAAATTAACGCAAAGTCCCTTTAAAAACGTTACAATGGAGACGGATCGCGTCGACGCCGCAACGCTTTTTGTGAATCATTATCGTTTGATTATTAAATGCGTTTTGTCCATTCGTCAGTGCATATTGTTGATCGCTTCGAAATTTAATTTCGGTCGTAATTATCGGGTGTCCGTTGTATACTGGTATCTTTTTTTATTCAGGGTGAATAAATGAATGATGAATGGTTAGTGCGTTTGATAAACGGAAGATGTTTGATGTACAATTTTAAATGTTTGTACTTCAAAAATATCACACAAATAAATCGAAAATACATTTTGAGACAAAATAGGTCGGAAACGTATGCCATCATCAGCGGCAACCTTTCGACAAATTTCATCGAATCCTTAACACGAGAACGTCGAACAGTGCCGATTAAACGCCGATGGCATTTAAACGAGCGAACATCGTCCGCCGACATATACAGCGTCCAACAATGATCGTCCATTAAACAATCTTTTTGTCTTGGCTCTAATTCGGGGCGCTTTTGTGGTCCCCAATTCATTATTGCCCGGCGGACACGGGCCGGCCAGTAATGAAAATGTTAACAGATAATGAAATAAGAGTCCTCAAATTGTCCACCCACCGCCGCCGCCGTAATACAAATAACAAAAGAGCGGCATAATCAGATCGGATATTCCATTATGGCGGGGCACGGAGCCCGGGGCGTGCGCCCCCCAGGGGCCCCATTGGGGCCCCACGAACCCCCCGGCCCCCACCGTCCGCCGAGGCTTTCCTCAATTGTTTTCAGTCACGTTCCCGCTTCACATCACGAGGTCATCCTTTATGACTCGGATTTGAATACCTTTTCACTAAATTTACATTGTCACAAGAGTTTTGCTCTCATTGTATTAGGCTTACGTAAGGCGACTAAGGGAGGCGATTTTTCTCGACATTTTTCGGATGTTGTTCGAAGACTTTTCGTAATTCGCTCACATTTGACGTCATTCCGAATTTAGAATATGCTGATTTATATAATTTTTGATTACATGATTAATTTATAAAATTATTTACTTCAGACTTGTTACATTGAAAAAGTTTCGTGTACACCCAAAATTCTTATTACACGGTTTATTTTACACGGTTCGAAGAAAAATGACCGATTATTTTATTTACACCATTTTATCACTTTAACACAGCATGAAAACTAAAAAATACATATTATTATGCTATTATGGTAAGATCCGGAGCAGATCAGTATACAATTGTATTATTAAATTTTTAAAAAATTATGGTTTTTGATGATTTCGCATGGCGAAATTTTTCAACGTTACACATTTTATTATATATACAGTATACTTATTTGTGTGGAGCTTATCTCCAATTTTTATATAGTCACGGTAGTCTCTGGAACGTATACCCCATATAAAAAGAGTCCTGGGTGTATTTTATATTTAATACTAATCTATTGTTTATTAAATCTCTTTTTGGTTATATTATCGTATTTTTCCCATTAAAATTTTTAAATAATTTTCATAAAACTATTATTATTAATTGATTATAATATTTAAGTCCTTCTTAAAATTCCACGTCCTTATTTAAATCGCAACATCTGACAAAGCAGTCACGATCGCCCAACTTTATACAAACGGCCCAACACCAGTGGCGCGCGCCCGAATCCAATAATAATTCAAAAAAAAAAACAATACCAAACCACAAACAGATTCCGACCCCACATTTCCACATATCAAAGAGCGGACGCGAAATTTCAATTAGATCAAAAATTAAATCGTCTTCGGCCCGGAAAATATTGCGGCCGGTCCGTCCTCGAGACGCGTCCCCAGTCCGAGCGGTCAAAAGCGGAGGGCGTATTTAGTGACCGCCATTACCGCCTACCACCCATCTCGGTTCAATATTTCATATTACAATGTAGTTATTGTTTGACGGAGGGCCGGGGGTGGCCATTGTTCGCGGGCACCCCTACAAGGAGGCCCCGGACCGCCCGAATTACGCGCACCGCTGGCCCGGCAACTCGAATTATGTCCTCGCGAATATATTATTGTCGTCGGTGTTGTTTCGTTGACACCGGAGGACGTCTAATTGTCGGTTGTGTTCGGAAGTGTGATGTGCGAATTGAGGTTTCGAACGGTCTGCGAGCGGGGGCTGGGAAACGATAGGTCGTGTACTCGCGTAGGTTGGGTTGTTTTTATTGTTGTCGATGGCAGATGGTGTGGGAGGGATGGTTTTTGAATTAGAAAATGGAAAAAGAAGTTCGCCGTTTTTGTTATTTGTGAAAATTCCGAATTTAAATGTGTTTGTGTAATAGCACTTGAATGGTTTGCGAAAATAGAAAAATGTGACATTTCGATGTGAGGTGAACTCATATGAAATTTTTTTGGATTGTTTATTTGTGTCGTTTTTACAATGTTTTAATAAAAATATAGAAAATAATTTGATTATAATGAATAATCAATTTGAACAGAATGATAAATTTAAATTTAATTTCTTAAATTCGATAGATTCTAGTTAGATAATTTTCCATTAAGTGGAACAAAATTTTTATTCTAGCTAGAAAATTTTCCTTATAAAAAATTAATATCAGCTTCCCGAAAAAAAAAATTGAGACGCATTAAACCAAAAATTGTCGCCCCAAAAAAAAGCGTAAATGATATATTTCGTTAATAAGATTTTTTTCCCCGACGACGAACAACTGCGAAATATTGTTTGTCGACGCCACGCCACTGTTCTCCACAATGGTACGCGAAGCTTTTCATACCGGAGACAATCGAAAGGAGACAATACGAGGCGCTATTTAAAAACAAAAAAAAAACACAAGAGAAAAGGTTCACTTTTTGTATGAAAAAGTAACCATTGAAAAGACTGTGTTACTTCACTTGCTTAGGTGCCCGGGCGGCGCCGCAATAATTTCGGACACAATGGCGTGGTGGGCGGGAAAATTTTTGATTTTTCCGATTTCCTCCGTCCGCCATGTTCGGGATTAATATTTTCATCGCGGACGCATCCTTTGTCGGAAAGTTTTCATTGAGAGTGTGCGCATTGTGCGAGCTGCAACAATAACATAACTTTGCATACGTCTTCGACGGAAAAATGTACGCGGATTATGTGCAGGCGCTAGTGTATTTCAAAATATAGTCACTTTTTAGTTTTGATCGTTTTCATATGTGTTTGACGATTCTAAGAAGTTTTCTTCGTGATCGATGTCAGTGCAGAAAAAAGCTTCATTTTTTTCTGAGCGTAGTCTTAATATTGTAATTATAGAAGTGCTTTATTTGAAGGATGAGTGTGCGTTTATGTATTTTTTTTTAATATTGAGTTGATCGATAGAATATAAAACGACGTTAAGTGGTCTGAATCAAAAGAGTATGAGATGATAATGTTGAGACAATATAATAGTCATCGGTTTTGTAACATTTTTTTTTTTCAAAATTATATTCCAGTTTTTTTGTTATTATTTAAAAAAATATATATATTTATTCGAAATGTATATCGTCTGAAAATGATCGAACTCGAACGCCACCGAAAGCGTCGCAACACAAAACACACCACCGCACGAGCACAACCTTTGACGAAAACATGACAAAACGCAAATCGGAATCCGTAACGGCGAAAGCCATCGCCGAGAGCGGAGTGTGAGCGTGTTGGCCCATTGTTAAAATAATACGTGTGTACCCGTCTTCCACTGCGCCCCGGTTCGCGCCCTTTGTTTGGATCACTCGTGTTCTATTCATCGCCGTGATGGTCTCCGAGCATGAAGAAGAAGACGGAGGAGGACCGCGAAGGTAGAGGAAGGTGGGACGAGGAGCAAAAAACGAAAAAAAGGAGAGTGGAAGAATAGAAGAATGGTAGAAAGAAGAACAATAATAGGTCGCGGCGGTTAAGACAGAGGGCGCTCGCCACTCCACCTGCGCCGATTAAGTTCTCATTGTGAGAGGCCATTGTTCCGCACGCGCCCACCCCGTGTGTATTGATAAAGCTGAAAAGTTGAGCACGCGATGTGCCCACCTGCCCTCGTGTGCGAGCCTGGGTGTTGCTGTTGACGGTTTCGTATCTGGGGAGGATGAAGTGATTGGGTTGGATTGAGATGAGTGCGTGCGGTTATGGTTGGGGCTCGAGATGCTCTTTTTTGTGCAAAGGGAAGAATTTTCGAATGAGCTTTAGTAACTTTGGTGTCTCGAATAGATAGTGGGTTGGTCAGTTCTGTACGATTGTGCAATTGGAGTAAAGTGGACGTATATGTCAGGTGTGTCCAACATTTCGGCATGCGAGGGTCACTTTGGCTAAAATGTACAAACATCGGGGAGGCCACTTACAAATTTCGATTATTGTAAATTAAAAACGTTAGTGTTAAAAAAATATTGGTAAAATTATTTATGTCCGTTATAAATCTATTTCAATGAGTACGTTTCGGAATAAATATTGTTTGTTTATGGGCGTATACGTATGTGTTTTGTATGATCCACTTTTTGACAGCTACCAATTGATAAAATCGAAATTTTAACTTGCATTGTTTCCGACATTTTTATTTATTTTATATACGATTTGTCTTTATTGCATGATTCTTGGATCAATTTGTCGTAATATTTTTGAGAAAAATGCTAATTTTATCGAAATAATTAATCAAATAAATGAAATGTCAACTTGCGGGCGCAATCTGAGTATAACACGGTCGTTCACGAGTATCATCGATTTGCTTTTTTTTTAAATTTAACGATAAAATACATATATTTTGATTAAAATATTCTTCAATAATTCGAAAAAAGAATACAAATTTTCCTCGAATCACAGCAAAATTCGTAAAAGGATAGCTGATTATTATGTTAAACGCTAGGTGAAAAATGGGGGCCACTCGCGCAAGCACTGGTAACCACTTTGGCCCCGAGGTGGACCTATGGACAAGCCTGGTATATTATTGACACTTAGTTTTTTTTAAGTAGTAAGAATAGGATTAGTATATGGATGTGATGATTTTTAATTATCTCATTCCTTGATATATTATAATTAACGTGCAATAAATGAAAACTTTTAAACTGTTAAAATTTAAAGTTTTCAGTGGGATTTTTATGAGTCACATATGATATTGATGATTTAACACATTTGTGGGAAGTCAAAAAAATTATATACATGTAAAAGGATTGAATAAAATTTTGCTTTAGCAGCTTACAGATCTGTCGACTTGGCCCTCCAGATATATTAATTACTTTCGGCGAACAAACGCTCAAAGCATTACGCGCGATACATATGTATGATCCTCACAGCGTACGTCAAACAAAACGTTCGCGAAGCGGGCGTCGTTGGCAAAAATGACATTTTTTTCCATACGCGCGGTTTTATTTCATATTTTTTTTATATTCGTGTCGTACTCACATACGCGCCCATACATATACACAGGCGCGTATTTTATTTTACTTTTTATTCAATGCAGATAAATCTTTTTCTATTGTTGTACGAAACATGAATAGAGAATGTATATAAAAGGGGAAGATTGTGCGACGCAATTGTATTCCTATTGGCCGTAATGGAACTCTTTCAGCGTTCGTTGTGAGGCGATTGTGAAATATGTTGATACTCCCTTTTGTAATGGATTTGGTTAGTGGGTGGGCGGGAGAGTCGCTGATGGGGATGTGGGTGGCGGTCCTTCCGCCCGGCCACCCCCTCGGTGGATGTGTACAATTCATTATTAAATATGCTCTCCATTCTGGAGCGACCACCCACCCGATTTCCACCCGTTCAGTATAAATAACAATGCTTTAATTGTTTGCGGTTTCAAGTTTAAATTTTTACATTATCTATACACATTTATACAATTAAATCGTGGAAACGCAACCGGGCGGCGAGTTTTCGAATTTTTCGGCAAACTGCCGTATCCGAGAGTTCTATACCGGGTTTTAGTAGAGCGAATCGCGAATTTTCCCATTGCATGCCATATTCTGGTCACGGTTTTCATATTATACGTGTACTTGTTGAGCGCGATTACGTTTTTAGCCATACTCGGAGCAATCACCTTTATTCACAGTCGCACTAGTTTTCTTTCGCACAATGCGACACACATTGTTAGCGCAAAGCTGCTCGTTGCCGTTTCCTCCACCTTTTGCTGGTTGTGTGTGTGTATGTGCATCGTGTGACACAATTGGCGAAAAATACCTGCCCGACACGAAACGATTTTCCTCGACCTCCACGTATGTAGGAATATAAACAGTGCTGAGAATGCAATGAGATTGCATAATATCAAATCGATATCTTTTTGAATTGTGTATGCATTTTTGCATTGAATGTTGTTGAGATTGTATTATGTTTAGATTAAATATTTAAGTTTTTTGTATAATTGTGTTTTGATGTTTTAAAATTGAAACGGTATAAAAAATTAGATGGCTATACTTGTATGGGTAATCCTATTCAAAAAGCGACGAAAAACAGGTTCAAATGTTTGAAAAGTTAAAACTAATCGATCTCAAAATAATATAAGAAAATCGTTTCCAATTGAAGGTCTGGCAGAAGCTCCTCATTTGTACAATTAAATGGATTTTAATATATGGAAATATTTTTTGCACTTCTATCAAAACCTGCATGACTCTTTTATAACTGTAGTTTAATAATATGTTCGGAAAATATGTATTGTATATCTGCTGGGATTTTTTTTTCGAGGACGAGAATTTCTAAATTGATTCTAAATTTTATCATATAAAAAAAAACATTAATCTGTGGACCGGATTGAAAACAGGCAGCGGGGTGAAGTTTGCCGATACGTTTTAAATCATACACCGTATAATCATCAACCATGAAAAATTAATCAATTGTCCTTTTAACTGCATTAACAAGATTCCATGTAAAAATTAGCCTGACCATTAACTGACCTATTGACAAAATAAGCGAATCAACCCCATTTCAAAACAACACGATACGATCTATAAAAAAAAAATGAATGTATGTGTGTGTGTTAGTTATTCATGCCTTTACCGCTAATTTAATCACAATGAAATTTTGTAAATATATTGATTGCGCATTCGAAAAAGTTTCTGTATCATCACAGTTATTTATAACTCGATCTGACATTATTTTAAGATAAAAAAAAACGCCGGACCCGAGCAATGCCGGGTACCCAAGCCCGTTGCTCCAGCAACACCGGATACAATCCGCTATCAAAAAATAAAAGTATTGACATAAACCTAAACACATCAAAAATTCAAAAAAAAAAACGAAAACTAAGCTGATAGCGAAAACGTCAACCCATTGTGCGCCGAGCTTGCACACGGGCCCACGGCGGGAACACTCCCGCAGCGCCGACGCGAAAGGCTCGTCTCTCGCCGTTTTCCATCGTCACGTCTCCTTTGTCGAAGGGCTGGCTGCGCAGAGGCGGCCGCCGCTTTTATTGCGATTTGATATTGCATTCCATTGTTGCGATTGTTGCGATGCGACGTGTCCCCCTTGTTCTCCTCACCCCCGTCGGCCGATTTTCAAAGTCATGCCGCAAAGTGCATCGTTCTGGTGTGTCTGTCGATTCGCGTTGGATAATCGAGGTGGTCTTGGATAATTGCGGAGAGTGGAAAATTGGGGTCTCGTGAGGTTTTTTTGTGGTTGTCGTTTGTATCGTGGAAATTGCATCCGTGGCTGTTGTGAAATTGAACTGTTATTTGGAACTTCAGGATATATCTTTAATGAAATATTTTTAATCAAATTTCGATAAATTAAACATATTTTATTGGTATAAAATATCTCCTCAACTTGCACTTTTTTGATTTATGAAAATTTCTATTATATTTACGCGTTTTAAAAATGAGTGTTTTTTTTCGTGGGTTCATTAAAAAATATAGCTCAATGTCATGGCGAACATACGTAAATTTAATTCTCGAATTAATAGATGTTTTGTACTCAATTGTAACTGTATATGCAGAAATGATAATGCACATATCTGAATAAATAAATAAAATGATAATAATAATAATAAATAATGTTTTGTTTTATTATAAATGTAGTTCTATTCTATTATATTTTCATATACCTTTGAAACTAACACATTATATTACATCGAAAAAATTTCAAATTTAAAGTTTGTTCGACTCACACGAAAATCTTCGGAACGAATGAACCACACAAATCGAGGACTTACTACAGTTTGAAAGTTAAGCGCATTTCACGTTATACTAAACACATTAAAAGAAAAAAACAATCAAACAAATTGCGACACCACCACTGTCGACAGCGACGTTACAAGAATCGAAAGTTCAAGCGCGTCTTGGGGCATTGCCGTCGCAGCCTTTCACAGCGATACTTTTTTCAGGAAAGCCGTAAGCCTTCTTTCCCGTTTCTCCTCCGGCGAGCGGAAAAGACTTTCGTCGTTGTGCCGGCTTTCATTCAGCCCATTGTTTCTTCCCTTTCGGGGCCGGGCAAGCATTGTTGTGGAAAGGCTTGCGCGCGAAGATATCGCGTGCAATTACAATTGCTTTTGCGGCCCAAGGCTCTATGCGCGACGGTAGGTCGACGGCCGTAGGGGATGATGGGGGTGGATGTGCGTTTTATTCGCTCGAAGAAGATTACAAGTGTCGGCGTTTTCGTATTTGGCGATCGGTGTGGGCAGTTTGGGTTTGCGATTCGTTTTTTGGTTGAACGGCTTGACCGGGAAATTATTGTTGGATTAGTGGTGCGGATTTGTGAATGGGATTATTATTATACTAGAATATAGGTCCGATGTTAATAACATCGGATGTGAGAAAAAAAATCATCGTCATCATCATCACCATCATCATCATCAAAAGTCGCGGCTCGGGTCGTTCATTTGAAAAAGAAAAAAAAATATCATCATCATCAATATCATCAACATCATCATCATCATCATCAAAAGTCGCGGTACGGGTCGTCATTTGAAAAAAGGGAAAAAAAATTATCATCATCATCATCACCATCTTCATCTTCATCATAATCACCATCATCATCATCATCATCAGTCGCGGTTCGGGTCGTTAATTTGAAAAAAGGAAAAAAATAAAATAAAATATCATCATCATCATCATCATCATCATTTAAAAGTCGCAGTTCGGGTCGTTCATTTTAAAAAAGAAAAAATAAAATTGTGAGCGTCATCAACACACACAGACAGACAGACGGACGGACACACAGAAACCCGCTATTGTATATAGGGGATACCGAGAAAAGCTTGAAATTTGTGTTATATTGATTTATGTACGCGCAAATGGGAAATCCTATGATGTTTTGTTTCGTAGTGTTTCTATGATTGCATTTTTTTTTATATTTACTAAAAGCTTTTTTTTTATATTTAATCCTTGTACGCATTGGAAATATAATAAAACTTAGATTACAAATTTTCTCAAATACAATTATAATTGAAAGGATCAGTTTCACGCAAAATGAATAGTATAAAAAATTATCGAAATTGTAAGAAGTATTTTGATAAAATTAGCGAAAGATTTGTTTAGGTTTTAAAGGAACATCCAAATAGAAGTTTTTATAAAAAAATAAATCAATAATTTCGATTTTAATATTAGTTCCCGACCGATATCTCATCGAACATTCAACGAACATTTTCGAAACATCAACAGTTCGCCACCCGAAAACACTTCACTTTCATCTCCGAAAGACCGCCACAACTCAAAAACGCACATACCAAACAACCCACGCGCGCACACAACGTCATTTTTTCGACATTTCGCGAGACGGCGTCGGCGATGGATGCGCGTCGCTCGCACCCGACCATTTTGCTATTCGAAATTAACGCTATTCATGCCGATTTTGAAAGACACCATTGTGGCTACAATTTAGCTCTTATTCAGGGCATTTTCAAAAGAGCCGTGCGCCTCGCCCCGCCGCGGGGGTGGGCGCCCCCCGGGCCTGCGCCCCCAAGACTTCGCCCCCGACTCGAGCCCCCCCGCCCCCCCGCTGTGCGTCGCAACTCGTCTCTTTGACGGTTGTGAATGCCTAAGTAACGACCGCCGAAGATACGCGAAGTCGCATTTTCTTTCCGTGTCGCGGTGAATGGTCTCGTGTGTTTTCAAAGGGTGGAAATCGGGGGGTGGGTGCTGAAGGTGTTTGACGATTTTCGCGATTTAATGAGAGCGGGTTTTGTTTTGACACGAGTGTGTTGATCTTTTAGAGTGAGGGGTTATTCATTTACATTTTTTATAATGCGTTTATAAATTAAATTTTATATTGAAAAAATATTTTAAATAATATTAATTGATTTAATTTACCGCTATAATTTATAATTAAAATGTGATTTTAATATATACTAATTCGATTGCCGACATGCGACTTTTCGTGATAGTCGAGCGTGAAATTCGGCAAACTTTCCCAAAGCCAAATTAATAAGAGAAAAAAAATCGTCGACCTCGATAAATATCATATCGACACGCATCGTATTATACATCGATACGACACCATGGAAGATGGGGGAGGCTTTAAAAATGGTGTTCTTCTATTAAAAGCGAATGAATAGAGAGATCATTGAAAGAGGTCTTGCGGGGACGGCGCGAGAGAAACTTTTCCAGAAGTTTTCCCGGGAAAACCGACCATTCCTCCCTCTTTTGCCCTACTCCTTGCCCTGTGTCAGATATCAATAACCTTTTTTCATTTGAAAATACACAGAAGTCGAAGAAAAATTATCTAGATCATAGGGTACTTTTGATTACATGAAAATAATCGGATATTTATCTCGAGTAAAGTAAGATAATCTGTTTTCTTTAAAATATTATTGTATTTTGTTAATATTGGTCAAAATTCATCAAAAAATATAATCAATATTCTATATAATTGAAAAAATATTGATATCTAAATTAAAAATGATCGAAAATACATATTTCAAATCAACTATGAGATTTCAACGTTTCAGAACATTCTTAGTGATATATGGGTTGGATTTTTATGATTTATCTGATCTTCGTTCGTATTAATAAAGTCATTTATAACGTTTAGATGATAAGGGGGTCGAAAAAACCACAGGTTTTCCACAACTGTCCTACACCTTCACTCCGCCTTATTTCGATCCGTTTATGTGTATATGTGGGGAAAACGAATCCCGCCCATATACGCGCGTCCTTCAGAAGTCTATACGTCCTTCTCGTTCCCCTTTCAGCAAATTTCAACGTTCTATCGCAGTTGGCCGCCCACCAGCCACCCACCGGCCCCTTCCCGCCCTTTCTCTGTGTGTATGAAATTTCTTTGATTTGCCACCATTGTCTGCGCGGATAAAAGCGACACTTTTTGTGTGTCCGCCTGAATAGATCTTTTATTATTCAAAGCGTGAATACAAAAGTAGACGCGGTGACAAAACACGCTGTCATTATACTTGTGTGAGTGTGTGTATGTTTTGTGTACTCGTGTATTTACACGGATGCGCGTTTTTGGACGGGTGTGCGTGTCGAACGTGAAAAGCCATAAGAACTTAGGCGGGTGTGTGTGTGTTCGGAAAAATGTATCGGGAAATGATGATTTTCCTAGGTCTGTTTGTATGGGTGTTGAGGTCGTTCGCGAGTCTATGGTGATTTGCCATAATTTTGTCTTGAAGATGGCAATCAAAATACATTCACGTAAACGAAATGTGATTTTTCAACACGAGCAATTTAGCACTATTTCATCTGAACAGAGTCGCAATCATTTTGCATGAATGTGCGGATTCAAACACGAAACTTTTCCATGAATTTTCGAACTGCATGAAAATACTGAATATTAATTTCGTTGGACGCATTCATTCCCATCGATCGGTTGAATAACTTGTGATAAATATGATTTTGTACCGACTAATTGAGAATATTGATGATGACAGCCAACTTTGTTTCAACCTTTCGAGAGTTAATGAGAAAGTAAGAACAAGACCTTCGAAGAAAACTCCATACGAAAATAACTCTGCATCGTTTCCAATGTAAACCGCAAAATCTGAAAAGGACCACCTAGCACGACATCGCGTCTCAATATCAAAAGGAAAAAAAAAACATATCTTCAGCCTTGTTATTATCCACTTTGATTGCCATATTTTATCGCAATTCCCGAGAAGAATCGCGCTAATATTCAAAGCGCAGACCGGCGTCGCAATTATGTGCACATACAGCAACACATTCGATCCAACAATACGCTTTTAATACGCAACATACACGCGAAAATATTATATTATAGACGGCCGCGCATTATCATCGTAATTCGGCGGCGGGTTTTTCCCCGCGGAAAAACGGAAGCGCGATTTTCATTTTTATGCCGGGCTTGATCAGTTCGATTATGTCGGCGTTCGAATTTGGCGCGATTGTTTTTCTTTA
The DNA here is from genome assembly GCA_028571205.2 of Hydropsyche betteni. Lineage (NCBI taxonomy): Eukaryota > Metazoa > Arthropoda > Insecta > Trichoptera > Hydropsychidae > Hydropsyche > Hydropsyche betteni. The sequence continues at coordinate 3,880,575 of JAOXNN020000037.1, read as the reverse complement.
TGGGCGTTTTTGGCGCGCAAAAGCGTTTCCGATAACCGATCCGTATCGGTGCATCGGCAACGGTCCGCTATTAGTGTTTATTGAAATTTTCGATGAATAGAGTGCCAGTGTTTCATCAGTGACGATTTTCACAATGGCTCCCGATTGTTAAGCCGCATACGAATTGCTTTTGTACGCGCATCCACGGAGACGTGCATTTACATTTTTCATACACGAGCTATGTAGCACTGATAATTTGGACGAAAAGCGATTGTTCGTTGTTGGATTGTTATTTTTTTCGATTTTGTGTCCGAAAATTTTGTTGTATAATATCTGAATTGAAATTGATATGTTTTTTATGTGTACGAAAGAAATGGTATCTTATCGATTATCTAGTGAAATTTTTCGAAACGTTATCTATCATTCATTCGATATAAAAAATATAACACATAGCAATCTTATAGTTGAAAATTTTTACATGTGTTTTGACTCTTCGAAGAAATTATATACGAATAGCGGATAGTACCCTGCGTTGCTCGGGACTTATCAAATTATTTTTTGATTTAAATTCATTAAAACAAAAGCATAAAGTAGGCCGCGTATTGTCATAGTTTTTTTTTTTATATAGGGAAGAATATTTTCCCCGTTTTGAGTTCTGGGAAATATGGTGACCCTATTTTAATGGTAGAAAAACCTTCTCGACAAACAAATACATATACATGCCAATTTTTATGGCGATCGGTCAAACGGCGTTGGAGTGAAACGCCTTCAAACATATACACAAACATCCCATTTTTATATAGATAGATAGATAGTCTAAAAGCAATAGTAGATGTTCTAGTGGCATCCGAGTGACAAGTGGGAACAATTAACGCATTTTCCGCGATTGTCGTGATCGTCGGCCACAATGGCCGTATTGCATTGTTCCAGGGGTAAACAATGCATTGGCGCAGTGCAGCCGACCTCACCTCCACCCCCGAATTTGTTCGGATGCAATTTATCGTTGATTTCGGCGGTGTGCGCGTTCGTTATTAATTGTATTGTTGTTTGTATAATGGGGTAGTGAGGTTGGTTCGGGTGATCGAAAGTCGAATTACATATAAAAATATTTTATTAAAAACATTTTGGTAACATTTAATAAGAACACTTAGGTAAAAATAAATTGACATTAAAATCATTTAAAGAGAAAATCTCCATTTAGGATGTCCACAGAAATAGCCAGAATAGCAAATCAAATCAAATCAAAACAAAAATTAATAACATCGTAGGCAAAGAACTGTCTAATTGACAACCAGAGTTAAGGCATCGCAAGAACCATAATATTAAGTACCTTTAAATACCTATCGCTAATTTTACAACAAATATTTTTGTCTACTGCCTATAGAATTATAATTATTGACCAGTTTGCTAACAAGTGTTTTAATTCACGTGAAGAACCCTGTTATCAATGAAAGTCCGAGAGACCATTGGAAGATATGACATGTGAGAACAACACTAACAATTTAAAAAGGACTGCAAAATTGATTTATCTAAATTTAATTATTCTGAACTTAACTATGGGATACGAGTATTATTGCAACTTAATGAAAGGAGTTCATTCACGAGACGACAATTGTTTCCCATTTAGCTACATATATGTATTACTACAGTCTAAAAACACCCCGATCAAAAACTTAAACTAAAAGTTATAATAAATTACCTAGTAACATATTGGGCTAACTTTGATACTAGATTGATATAACATCTCATATTGTACTCTTAAAATTATGATGAAATTAAATCAAACGAGGAATACAAAAATTACACAGCAAGCAATTTGAGATTGTGCATGATGCAGTCACTTCACAAATTAAATCAAACTAACAAACAATAAAATAAAGAAACTTGTACTGAATTTTTCACAAAGAGTGCTTCAACATGAAATTAACAACAAAACATAATAAAAAATAGAACAGTCAATAAAAGTTATATAAAGAGCATTGGCACTTCAAATATTCAATAAAATTACTTTCTGAATAGAACCAACTTAAAAACTAAATACAGATCAGTCATTTTTATGGTATCACATCGAAATGAAAATAGACTTAAGTGGGAAATACATATTTTTAAATATATATATATATTTTTTTTTTCATGTATACACTATGAATAACTAATTCATTTTGAAGTAATATTACTAATATATTATTGCCACATATGCAAGTTTTATTTATCATTTATGAAACAAAATTTTTACATTTAGGCAACTCACGTAAATAAATATATTTGTAATAACAAAATAATGTACGTTAAATATAAATGTTTATAAGTCGTTTTTGCCGCTAATTATTTAAATAATAGTTATTCACGGTGGACATTTATTAAAATAAATTTACTTCAAATATACTTTTGAAAGAGGTAATAAATCTGTTAAGATACTAAAAATATTGAGCGAAACGCCATCGATTAATGGCATTGAATTATCACCATATACGAGAATAAGAACCAATTTTGGTACGTTTTGGGAGATTAATCTCCCGGGTGGATTGCTAGTCCGCTAGATATGCTAAACCTACATAATGCTTATCGAATACAAACAGTATACACCTCTTTCGGTGTGACTTCATACCTACCTTGAGTGATGATTTTTTTAATATCCTTTTCGAAAGGAAAAACTCGAGGTACATTCAATACGCTAACACATAACAACATGCTAAAACCGACTCCATATAAAAATACTGTCATTTGACTATGGTTTTAGTTTTTAATAAAATTATAACATTTAACGCATAAAAAAATATGACTTAAAACACAGTAAAATGCAAAAATTTGAAATGACCAAAAAACTTATCACCTTTGACTGACAAATTTCGAAACGTTAAAGAAATTTTAAAAATTTCCTTCAGTCCTAAAATAAAACAATGAAAAAAAAAACAAAACATTTAACTCGAGACAGTCTCCTGCCAATTCTGTTTGATTACTGGAATGCAGGTTATTTGCATATTTGTCCATCAAGGAGATTGTAATGTTCAACTAAAATCTTATTCACTAATACTAAATTGTTAAATCGCGGAATTAATTAAATATATATATGTATATATATATTTCCAGGAATCACATATTAGGTATAACCGGGAACAAGGATCACATTATAAAATTCATTATCACATTAAATATAGCATAAACCTTAAAATAGATTTCAATGTGTTCCTTCGCTCACAATCGTTTCAGTACATATTCCAGTTAATACAAACGATAAACTAAATTATTAAAAATATTCTGTTCATAATTTTCAAAGCAGTTTGATATATAAAAGCAATTGTTTTGGTGAAAATATTGGTTATCATTATTCATATAAAACAATAAATGTATAAGCTCGTATAAATATTTAAATCTATCAGACCGTTGGCTATTTCAGTTGAAATCAATTTCAAACAGACCGATGTCTTAGTCGATCGTGCGGCGTCAGGTCACTGTCATGAAAATAAAAGCCTAAAAATATTTATTTGAGTCGAAACACTTGGGGACATCAGTCTGCGGTCGGGTGGGCTGCACTCGGTTAGTGAGATCTGCGGCCGCTCCACCCGCACACCTTCGCGCGATATGTGTGAAAATTTTGACTAAATACAAAAGGAGAAAACTTTAACTCGTACTCACACACAGAATCGTTTCTACGTCGACCTGATTTCTGACAAACTTTGTTTGGCTAGGACGGCAAATCCATAATTTAAAATTTTACATTATATAAATACGTAATATCATTTAATATATACTTTTACTTTTTTGATTAGATTGTTTTAGTTATTTGTGAGGGAAGCTACCGGTTGAAAATTATGATTTCGTCGTTGACAGTTTAGGCGGCGATACTGTCGAATCCGCAGATCGGGCAAGTGTTGTTCACGAATTCGACTGGGGCGTAGCCTCCGAGGCGATAATATTGCGAGCGGTTATTCAGAAAGAAGGGCGGATTGTTCGGAGGCAAATATGAATAAGTCAACGTCCATCCGGCGGGGTCGATGTTGGTTTTCAAATCCAAAATATCCCTGCCACCGTATTGCACTTGGACATCAGGTACCGGCGACTTTGCAGCGAACAATGTCTGAAATCATCGAAAACCTTTTTTAAAAAACCAAAATTGCACAATTTCAGATTACACCTTCTGTGCGAAATTGATATTCCGGACGAAAACTTGAATACAAAATTGATAAAAGTTATCTAATTGCTTGATATAAAAATGATGAGTAAACATAACCGGTGAATAAAAAATGATAACAAACATATAGGTAGCAATGAAATCGTTATCTCATTTTAATCATTTCTAAATATAAATCCCAAATATTTTGGAAAATGAATGTTTACCTTGTCGTTGTCGTGCGGACTCGGAGGTATAGATCCGAGCGATCCTAGTCCACTGGATTCGCTCGACGATGAAGGGCTGGGACTGTCTTGGGATATGCCGAATATATTTTTGATACCGAACGTGCTGTACGTCGAAAACGGTTCTGTGTCCAACCACCCACTTATTAAAGCCATCGCTGAAATTCAAAAACAAAAATTCAATTCCAACACTGAATTGTTAACATAAATCTAATACAGGCAGTCCTCGACTTACGACGGAGATACGTTCCTGAACTACAGTCGTAAGTCGAATCTGTATCATTTTTTTTCGGTAGTTTTATTTACTTTTATTAATACAATAATGAAACAATACATAAATAACATTTGAAAATTTTTCACTGTTTGGCTCCATCGTTTCAAATTTTGTATTCCTTGATTAATCAAATTAAAAGCAGCAGGCATTTCTTTCGATGCGAACTTTTTTGAGGGTTCTACATCTCTTCGTATTTATTTCATCCGCTTGAGATTTATCATTCAATTAACATTAAAATTTAATTAATTAAAAAAAATTTATATAATTTTATTCAGTCGTAAGTAACTACCTGTATATGATTCGTATTTAACGGTTGTTTCGATTTCTCATTTCACAGCATAATACAAACATGCCAAAAATTTAATAGTCAAATGCGCGCCATCCGAAACCCGACAAAACGGCGTCAAGCGTTAATGTCAAATAGGACGCGTCCGGCGCAGATGTGACATTACAAATATTCAAAAGACATTTTAGATTTTGATTTGCAAGATTCCGAAAATCAAAAAAACAAGCAAAGAAACTTAAAAGCGTCGTTTTTTAGAACGCATAGCCGATTCGGGGTCGGGGCGGGAGGGGCGGAGGGGGACGCGAAACTGCGGGGGCGAAACCGGCCCGACGCCATTTCGCGGCGCCGCTCCCGTTTTGCGGCCCGGATTTTCGGGATTCGGCGGGAGGCCGAAAAGCGCGGCAAAATCGAAACGGGGAGTTTTCAAATGGGAAAATGCCGACCTGCACTGAGCGGAGGCGGCGGCAGCGGCAACAGCCCCGCGATCAATGGCTGCCGCAGGACGACACTCGCAAGCGCGGTCAACACTGGCAGGGGCGCCAACCGTTGACCCGCGGAACGAAGCGCAAGGTGGCCACACTCGTGTTATTTTTGTCGTTTCTCGTTCGGATTATATTTTCGGGGAGAATCTAATTGGAAATGTCGTCAGATTAAAATTTTTGTGTGAACTAGGTTGATTTGTATTATTTCTTTTTTTGTGCGCTCGATTAAATTTGAGACGTTGCGAAATTTTTTTATTTCAGTATGCAAGGATGTAATAATGATCAACTAAAAATTTGCATAATATACAGTGATCCCCCCCTATAACGTCATTTTTTTCAAATGCATTTAAATTCAAATTTAAAAAAAATTAAATGTATTTGAAAAATAAAACAATTAACTCGTAAAAATATTTAAAAAAAAGAAAAATGAAAATATTTCATTTGTTGATTTCCTAAATTCCCCCCCCTATAACGTCGAACCTATCTTCACGTTATAGAGGGGATCGCTGTATATACTTTTTACGTGAATTAATTAGTTTTAGATTCTCACCCGGTGAAATCAAATCGATCCATAATAAATTTTGAAATTACCTGAGTTTAGATTAGAATCAAATTCACTTCCATATTCGCACTGAAATCAGATAGCAAGTAACATAATATATGATTTGAGCGAGATAACTAACATATACACTAACAAATTGGTTCATATATTTTCTGTTGTTTATCTTATGGTTATGCATTTTTCAATTTGCACTTTTATCGTTTTTTTTTTTTAATAATTTATCAAAACAGCAAAACTAGCGAAACTAATTTGGTAATCGAAACTTTAGGTTCTGCCAAATTAGCTTATCTATTTTTCGACGCTCGATCGAGGAAATCGAAGAAGATGAATGCTCTTTTGTTTTGTTTCGCCAAATGGGTCACGGGTTGCCAAAAATTTTCGCAACTGAATTCTGGAAGCACACTCTTTTTATAAACACGGTTGACCTTCGTCACTGACAATAAATTGCGCTAGCGCATTATGACAAAAATAAGCGTCGATGTGTATTTTTACATATCAACTCGGCAACGTTGGCGTAATCTACGTTTGCAGATCGTGCATCGCCAATTTTTTCGGATACGATTTCATGTCTGCGAAAAAATCGGCAACCTACATTCGATATTTGATCGATTTTTTCGATATTCAACATACACACGTTCGTTAACCCAATTTTATTATATTTATTCAATTCAAGATGAATTTATAGAAATTTAAAATGTTATTTCGAAAAAATATATAAGGACATCTGTTGATAACTTTTAATACTTATAACCATTTTCGTGAACCAAATAATTTTAAGACACAGCTTTTATATTTAATCAATAGATGGCAAGAATTATTTTAGCATAAAATAATATTTGATTTAAATTAGAAAATCTAGAAAAGAATAGTAATTCCAAATTTATGAAATATTAAAATGATTAAATGTAATTTTGTTCAAATAAGTATTTCATGAAATACACATTTTTTCAAAATTAAATATTCAATCGCAAATTTTCTACACAAACTAACAAATAAAGACCACGCGAAAAAATCGAATCTCCATTTTGAAAAATTTCAAAACGCAAACCCGACCCGCCAACAACTGTTAAATATTCGACAGCTAATAGCGGGCGGGGCGAGCGAGAGAGAGGTTAAAGGAGCGGTTGGGGGCCCAGGGGGCCCAGGGGGCGCAGGGGCGGCTGCGCGGGGGGCCGGGGCGGCGGCGTCGGCGGACTTATCGATTCGCCGCCGTCCGGCCGCGCCGCTGAAACAAAGTGGCCCCCCGGGCCTCCGCCCTGCCTCCCCGGCCCCCGGGCCTCCGCCCCCGTGCGCGCGCCCCTCCCCGGGGGCCCCCGCTTTGTCTTTGCGCGCCGGCAAATAAAAAAGCGGACGTGGCGGACGCCCGACCTGATTGGCTACGGGGATGTGAGGCGGGACGCGCACTTGGATGTTGGATGGAAGTCGCGTTTTCTTCTGTTCTCAAGATAGGGATGAAGGATCCGTGTTTCAGTTTTTCAGCAACTTTTGTGTATGATTTAAAAGATTTTTGTTGTTTTCGGTTGTAATGTTTGCGATCGATATCTTAAAATTTTTAGGACTTTCCATTTACACTAATACGAAATTTTTTCACTATTAGAAATGATTAAACAAGCATTTTTTTTAATCAACATCTGTTTTCGTTTATCTAATTCAATTATTTTTTATCATTTAGATTTCTAAAAGAAGACTTTTTTTCAATATTTTCTTATAATTTTTATGTGCAATCATTTGTCGTCTCATTGTTGAGCAAAAACCTTTCCAATCTTATTTTCATTAATTTTGATATTTAGTCATTTTCACTCAATGCATTTCATACCATAATAAGTCATTTTCATATAAAAAATACAATTTTTTATATAACTATTAGGGATACCTGAATTTAACGTCACATTTACGAAATACGATTTCAAAAGTTTCATTGATAAATTGCGACATTTAATCTAGGTTACCCCTAATATAATATAATTTTTTTTCATAGGAAATTATTATTGTTTTTATTGCAAATAAATTAAGATAATTGCATTTATTACCATAAAATAATTGAAATAATAAAAAAAAAACAATTACTCTATCGTTGTTCAGATAATTTCTAATGATGTTTAATCTGAAAAATTTTCACCGACACGAAAACGCGTACGCGTTGAAAATTTATCAGAAGCTAAAACGGAATATGAAAAAAAAGGAAACGCAGTTTTTTTCTTTGTGTCTTCGACTGAGGCGGCATCGCATTTACGATTTAAATAAGTTGTCTTGACGCGTTGTTATTATTCAAAGAGAGATCTGATTCTTTGTCATTCATAAACTGAGGGGGGGGTTCGACGAATATCAATGCGACGAAATATCTCCGGTGAGGATCAGACTCGTCTCTCTTCAGAAACCACCCACGAAGGAACGGAAAATTCGACGATGATAAAAAAAAAGTAATGAAGAAAATGGGAATCTCATTACTTGGCGTGCGTTACGTTTGCTGAATGGTTGTGTTTTCAGCGTATAATGAAATATTTCGGACTGGTGTCGAAGTCGATTCTTTTCAGAAACCTCCCATGTTAAAATGAATAAAAATTGCAATTTCGTATTTAGATTCTTGAATGAATATTATCAACGTATGTAGCATTTGTAACGTCCACTTCAGGACAAGACTTTTCCGAAATCATAGAATTTCCGGATTTTTTTCTCATTACATATTAATAATGGGCAGGTATATTTCAAAGAGTTTGAATAATAAAAAAACCCATCCGTTTGTAATTGGTTTCAGAACAACGGCACCCAATTACATCCTGCATAATTGATATGTCGATCAATTAAAACACATAATGGGCATATTGATCACAACTAGGTGCTTAAATTTTAATTGTGCTACAATTGTTAAACTACCCAGTTTTCAGTGTACATATGTTTTACACACGTTTCGTAGTAAAACGGTTTCGACATGCACCAGTACGCTTGTACGAATCATATATTCGTCATACGGTTAACGAATCAGTTCACTTCTGTACGAATATTTCGAATTAACGGAATATTATTTATAATCCTAACGGATACATCGTATCCGGCGATTCGCAAACCGAAATTTCTGAAGAGTCGTTACGAATATTTCGACTATTGTCGAATAAATCACAATATTTTTCAAGCATTTATAAAAACTAGAACCCATCCACTATCGCAATACTAATTAACGCCCCTAAAAAGAAACGATCCGCGATTCGTTTAGCACAATCTCGGACCCCGTTTGGCATTTTCGCCGAGTCGACAGGGGCCATAATTAATCGGCCGATTCATAAATAAGTTCACCTTTCCATGGAGGGATCGTTAGAAGTGTCCGCGTTGTCGCGTGCCATCGCACCATAACGCCCACCATCGCACTCCATCATTGGCCTTTTTATTATATTATTGCCGGTGTGATTTAGTTTAACGCCTCCGTGTCACGACAAAGCCCCGAATGTGTGTAGCTTCGGAATTTTCAGCTGAACTTTCGTCGATTTTTTTTTTAAATGAAATTTTAATACGATATTCATTCCGTTTTATATGTACAAATATCCGATCGAGACACGTCGCAAAAGTTTTCATCTTCGATCGGTCGGGTCAATGGATTGCCAGTTTACGTCTGCGCCATTATTGCGCTGTAGTACACCACGCGGTCGGCACTACACCACCCGCGCCGCACTGGGTAAATGGGGCTAAATCATTTACATCTGAAAACGGACGGGGTTCGCTTTCAGCTCTCCTGCGAACCCTCCGCAAACTGGGGTACAAATAATTTTATTGTCGGCGACGCCCATTGTTGCCCACTTCTGACGCGACCGCCAAAAGTGAAAACATTTTTCAGAGTTCGAGTCGCTGCTCGGTCTGTGTGCGCATTTTCGAATTTTGTTTTGTTTGTGTTTTTTTTCGTTATTGTGTTGTTTCGGTTTGATTTTTGTGACTTGTTCGGATTTTTAAATGCTGTTGATGAATAAATCAATATTATGATGATTTCTGTTGCAATAATTTAATTGATATTTTTAATATTTAGGTTGTGGTCAGGATTTTTTTGGGAAGAGTGGCTGAAAAACAATTTTGTATATAAAAGTATGCTGTTTTTTTCATGTGAAGGCTTTCAAAGAATTTAAATTAATCAATTTGTATCGATTCAATGATTATCTCTAATAATTTGAGTGCGAGTAATGCAAATAATATGTAAATGGATACACCAGATCTGAAATGCTATGACAAACAATCGTTTTTGATATTCGAACTTTTTAAAAGTTATTTTGACGAAGATTTAAATTTCGATAGTATGGAAACAACATATTAACCATCACTTAACGTCTAAACAGACGCTATCACATATTACTTGTGATTTTTTTGCATAAACTCGATTCACGTCATATCATCCACCCTAAAAATCCATCGAAACATCCGCAACGACCGCCCGAAACACAACCATCCGAACTCGAACGACCATCACGGTCTCGAGCATCGACAACTCCAACATCCCGCCTCACATATCGCATCCTGCGAAGCGTGAAGCCTCATTTTCCACCCGAACCTCGATCCTCGAACCACCATCGTCGAAGCGAAAAGCGCGACCCGCGAGGCGATAATGCGCCGCTAATAAGTGAATAATTTCATACGCACACTGGCCGTGTCGGCGGCGAGGATTGCGTGGAATTGATTTACGACTTACGCAGGCGGGGGGGGGGGGGGGGGGGGGGGGGGGGGGGGGGGGGGGGGGGCGGGGGGCGGGCCCCCGGGGCGGCCCCCCCCGGGGGGGCCCCGTTTCCGGGGGGGTTCGGGAGGGGGGGG
>JAOXNN020000037.1:3841816-3869788 GCA_028571205.2 Hydropsyche betteni | reverse complement strand
CCCCCCCCCCCCCCCCCCCCCCCCCCCCCCCCCCCCCCCCCCCCCCCCCCCCCCCCCCCCCCCCCCCCCGGCCGCGGCGGTGCGTGAGGCCGTGCGCCTGCGCCCCGCGACTCCGCCACCCTGGAGGCCCCCTTTCCGACGGGTCCGCGGGCCACGCAACGGTCGCGACGCGCGCAAACATAAACTTTCGCTGGAAAAATGGCCACTGTGCACGGTGTGTGTGTGTGTGTGTGTGTGTGTGTGTGTGCGCGTATAGGTATAAGCGGGGGGGGAGGGGGTGCGGAATTTTTTTCCGGTTTGATTTTGGAAATGAGTTCCGATTCGATTTGTCGAATGTGGGCGTGAGTTTAGGAAAGTGGTGCGTTGATGTTTTTTCGTTTGATGGGACTTAAATCAAATCGTTTGTTGAAAATGGTACGGATCCGCTTTTTAAAAATTGTGCTGCGTGATTGTTGCTTTGTGAAATTCGCTCGTAATATTTATGCGTTGTTCGAAATAAAAATTACAGTCGTGTCTCATTTTATTCAGTTTTGATTTATATGATTTTTTTGTAAAATAATTTAATAAAAAGATTCCTTGTATTTTTTGTGAAAATTAAGTTTTTTGTAAACTAAAACAATCATTATAGATATTAAAAAAATAAAAAATAGATTGGGAATGGTTGCATCAGTATGCTCATTTTTTAAATATATTTATTGATCTCATTTTACACGCTTTTGATTTGTACAATGACTTGACAGAACCTATTTACCTTTCACGCGGAGGGTTGACTATATTGACGATTCGCAGAATAAATCTATTCAATTTGCAAACAATTTATACTGTGTGTGAAAAAATAATTCGATACCGGAAATATGATTACACAAGTATTTCGATTGAAAAATATCAACATGTAAAGTATAATAATAAAATTTTCATACGAATGACGTACCTACGTACGTTAGTAATGATGGTACATTTTACCGAATTATATTTATTTAATTTGTGAAGTATTTTTATGTCATTTATAAATCATGATTGCATATTATATCAATAATGTAATCATAATTTACTTTTTCTAAAGATAATATTTTCGAACGATGAATATTTCCGTATTTTAGTTTCGTGCAGTTTTGTTTATAGACACTATAATATTTAAAAAAATCTTTCGCCACCTTTACTTAAGAACCGCCCAACACAGAAAGTAATTTGAGACATCAATCACGCGCGCTTCAAAAAAAAATCATATAATATACCATAATACAGAGCAGCTCAAACGGTGTCTAATAAATTCTCTCATTTTCTTCGGGGCGGTTCATTGTTTGAGGTTGCACGTTTACGCCAGTCTCGCAATATTCGACTCTGCCCCACCACCCGGCAAGATTACCACCCGACCACCCCCAACACACCCTCAAAGCCTCGGATCCGGGTTTGGGGGTGAAGGGACGCCCGTAGAGGGGTTTCAGGGGTGGAAGAAGCTCAGGAAGCTATAACGCTGATGAGCGATTTGGGTATTATTTGCGCTTTATTTAGGTATTTATTACGGCCGAATGACGGCGCAGATATGATGCCATATTCTAGAGACAACCTCCACCCCCGGTCGGTGTGTTTTCGCCTCCCTTTTCGATATAAGCCCCTTCGTTCGGTTGGCAACCGTGCGTGCCACCACTGTGGGTTTTCAAGGGGGAGATTCTTTAGTGCGGTTATAGTTCTTATTTTTTTATGATATGTATGTTTGTTTCGAATTATGAATATTATGAATTTTTTGATCTATTTTTTTCATATATAATTCATACAATTGTGCAAATAAAATCATTGAAGAATTTTCTAATAAAGATTTTACATTTTAGTAAAAAAAAAATTAAATTATAATTGAAAACTTTTCCAATATTTTAGAAATCGTGTTTTTTTATCATGTATGTCATACTACTAAATAATAACAATTAAATGTTAACTCATTTACAGTTTTGAAACAATAGTGCAAAATTACAACTATTTATTGTCCAAAATTTTTGTCGCTTAACTTCGTTGATCAGCAGGAATCGATACATTTGAAAAGTTTAAACTGTTTTGTGTCAATATTTTGGTCTAATATTCATCTAATACTGAAAGTATGCGGTCAGTGTGGTTATATTCAATTCTTACATCGCATATCATTGAAGCATGTCCCTGAAAGAAGTTGGATAGTATAAAAAAATTGCCCCTTTGAAAATTATTTTTATACCTAGATGGGGTACTATATCATATGCTCATACGTAATGTGTGTATCGAGCTGTTTAGGCTTGGATGACGTTATTATGATATTATCTTTGGACCTTTGGGGATAAATGAAAGGTCGGCCGGCTATTTGTGGGCCAGTACGCAGATATAACACTAAATGCCACTGAACTTATTACCTTTTGTGAATGTGCATATTTTATGTGTATTCATAGATCTGCATATCTATCCATGTGATAAGAATCGATGGTCTTTATAAATATACATGTTTGTCGATTCTAAATACGAGCTTCATATGGAATTAGCCACTGAAATATTATAAATTCGCAATAGGTCTTGTATTATACATCGTCGATGTCTGAAAATATGTGTTTCTATTTATATGTTTATGATATTGACGTTATTTAATTATGGAAAAATATGTCACAAAAGACTACACGACAAGAAAAGCGTATTTTTTCAACGCAAGTTGACTTTTGTTGAAGATTATTAATAATGGAAGCAATAAAGGGCGAGTCCTCCCAGGGGTCGGACAGGAGATTCGCATGAGATAGCGTGTGATTGACACGTGGAAAAAGAAGGAAAGTTCATCTGCTACTTATACACTTTATACACATTTTCACGTTAACGGCCCTTCACTTCTTTGCCCCTCACCTTCGAGAGTGAGAGACTTTTCATTCGTTCCATTATTCCGCATCCGCAGAACAATAGGATAGCATTGGGGACTTGAACCAAATGTATTTTCGTAGCTTGTAGCATTTTTTCGACAATATTAAACTAAAGTTTAGTTCTGGAAGATATATTACTGTATTTGGAAATGTATGACGCATCCTTTGAATGGTTATCTTTGATTGTCAGTTTCGCCTCGCCCTTCGTAATGTAAACACTACTTTTTTATATCCCAGTTCGTCAATATCGTGTTTCTTTAATTTTTCCGAAAATCCAGAGAAAAAACCAGCCTATTTGCGATGGAAGAATTTAAACCCAACGAAAATTTGATTAGAAATTACATGCTGATTCAGTTTTCGAAAAAAAAAAAAAAATTGTACAAGTTGCAACAAAAAAAGCATTTGCAATATTTTGGATAATGTAGGTACTAAGGTTAGCAAGTGCCGATGATTGGCAAAAATATTGAAAAAATTGTTTTACTTGAAAATGCGTAAATCAAAACCAAATAAAATAATATTTATTATATTTATTTTACGTTTCGAGACCAGTGCACTGCGATTTATTTATTACCTGTGCTGAATCAGCTTCGAGTCGTTCTGTGGCCATTGTGGCCCATGATCGCTCTCCGACTTCTGTATCCACCGTTTGGAAGCTCTTCAGTTCAGAATCCTCACGTGCCACTTCTTGGAATATTAGCGAAGGGAAATGCCAGTCTACAGGGTTTACATTATGCGCGGTAGCACTTGATGCAAAAAAACATATAAAGAAAGCTAAAAAATGTACTAAAAATGAGTCCCTGAGACGACTTTGCGATTTGAACATATGGCATGTATTTTATGAATTTCATTATATAAAATCGAAACGAAAACATAATGCATTCAAGCGTTCACACATTTGCGCAGCATCCACTGAAATACGGCGAAAATTTTCAGTCTTGTAATTTATCGCTTTTGTACGAATGCCACCGTAAACCATATTTACGTATACACATTATAAACGGTGCTGTTTGCGATATCTATGCGTGCAAAAGTATTCTCGGCATGAAATAGGTGGTTTGGTAATAGATTATTTATTGCATTCCTGCAAGTTCAATTTAGGGGTGAGTCCGTATGTGCGGTGTCGGATTCACTATATCAGGAATGCCATTATGTGCGAACGCGCGGTTTTGACTTGCGAATTTTCAACCCCGTGAAAAATTCTAAACATACTCCCCATAAGATTGAACGTTTCATAAAATTAAATCGAAATATTTTTCACGATTTAAAAATCGTTATGACTTTTCGTTCAAAGCGCACGTGCTCGATATACAATACATTTATTTTTTTATTTCAAGACACAGCTGATGATGATTCGGGGGTATAAATCTCGGATCGGTGAACGTTCTTATATGGTATAATTTACCGTCTTGCGCAAATTCCTCAGAGGGGTTCCTTTTGTTGAGCGGCGCTGACGTAATGAAACATCTGCCGTATGCTGGCGTTATTTCTGTATATTTTTTGTCTACGATAATAGACATTTTAGAGGAATTCAATGGGCGAGCACAGCGACATTTTATTGCTGATTTGATGAAGGTGAGGTTTAGTCCAGGTGCGTCTCCGTCCTTCTTGACGCGTGGCATATAAGAAAAGCCCTTGATGAGATCTTGCGTGTTTGTTTTCGCTACCTTTTGCAAGATTTAACCGATACCGAGATTTATAAGTCGAGATAATATGAAGTGTGAGAATAATAAAAACATCATAGGTATCATAAATATGGTCAATAAGAAAAAAATAACATTTTTTGCAAGGTATTCGGGATGAGTCTCCCCGGTCGCCATCAATCAAAGACATATCAAACATTAGATGTTCTGAAAAATGTTCGTGTTTGAGTGATGGACGATTTTCGGTAAAATAAAAGGTAGAATTACGCATAAAAGTAGATTTTTTCACAAATGCGTATATTTTTTATAACGCTTGCTCATTCATTGTTTTCAAGAACAACGACAGACCTGGAGACGCCCACCCGGAAGGTTTAAAACGAAATCTTGGAAAAAAGTTGGTTTGTCACAGGTAAAGAAGGTCGAACTATGTCTGAAGAATGTCGCGGTACTTTGTGACATTTTCAGATGTTTTAAATTTTTTTTTAAATAAATTTTTCATGAAAACTTTGATATTTTACTTAATTTTTTTAAATGTTTATATAAATATATGAATTTAAAACTACTAACACTCATCCTTCTTTTTTTAACGTATACATATTTATTTTCTTATATATGAAAAATTATGTAAAAATACACGCCATAGAATGCAATCCAAAGTTATTTACCCCACTATATCGAAATTAAATATTTATAAACAATATTGAAATTTCCTGGCATTTTTTCTATCGTTGCCGAGGTGTCTATAATAGTTTAGGAATGGTCATCAATCAGTATATTTCGGGTCGTACCCCCCGCCTGCATTTCCTTCCAGGTGCAACACAATATCGTCACAAAAGTGCACAATGCCCGTTGCAAACGAATCATTACCATTTTTTTGGCACATTTTACCCGATTTCGTGAAATCGGCGTGGGCCAAAACTTAACAATAGAACGATGGCCGCGCGCAAGGCCTCTTCCCCCCAGTAGAAAAAAATATGTCAATGAATAAATGGTGAAACCGTCCACCATAAATAAAAACGAGCAAAAGAATCCCCTATTTTGCGAAACGATCGTAAAATCAATTTTAATTTTTGTTTTCCGCGTAAGCCGTCAAAAAACGATCTGAAATTACTTTATGTAAATAATTTATTACGTTTCGTGAAAATCATATTTTTTTTACTAGAATATTTCCATTTATGACGGTGCGAAAAAAATTAACGATGTAATAAAAATAGTTTATCTAATTTAAAACTTTTTTGAATAAAAGTGAAGTAATATTATTTTATGTCAAAATCTGTAAATGCTCTCGTAAAATCAGCAATAAACTTAACACAATGATTTATGTTTTGATTTTTTTTTATATGGACAGATAATCCTTTTTAAATTCGAACCGTATCCAGCTGGCCAAAAAAATATTAATCAGATTTCATTTTTGTTTCAGATATTTTTCGAGTCAAATCAAGGTATTGTATGACAATCCGTATGTTACATTTTCAATTATAATTGAGTTGGTATAAGTATATAATATGCTATTAAATATATTGGCCGGCGCTGCTTAAGTAAATCCTTTTTGTGTTGAAATGAAGAAATAATACTGGTAAGGACGGAAAGCTGCCTCGAACTTAGAAAACCTCGGAAAATCTTTTTTCGAGAAAATTGAATAGGATGGGATTATGGTCGTTAGACGTGGACGAGGGGAGGCGGGGGATTCTCGTCCGATAAGTCCACTTTCACCTCCTTTCGGATTTGTATTGTATGACGGCTTTGCCATGTCCACTTTAATATCGGTCTCCACAATTGGATACTGCGGTATAAAAAGCGGTATGAAAGATGGCTAATCGCGAGCGAAATGCATTTTAATCGAAATAAATATTATTAAAAGGGGTCTTGTGGGTGTTTTTTTTTTTTTTTAGTTTTTCTCATTGTTTTCGATGCATTATATTTTAGCAAAATATTTGCCTTCGAGTTGTGATTTATTACTCTCGAAAGAATTTTATAGAAATGCGTTGGTTGTGTTTAATGTAACAGGTGATTTATTGTTTCTGTAGACAATGAGAGCATATGCGCAAATAATTCTGAATACACTCAGCTTAAAATTGTTATTTTTTTCGACAAAAATTTTCTTATCTAATTTTATAACAGTATTTTATTGTGTACAATACCTTTAATTGGCAATGAATGACATAAGAAATTATAAAAATAGACTTTTCCAGCATCGAAAATGTATATGTATTTAAGAAAATAAGCTGATTTTATCAAGTGTAGGTATATTGAGGATGATACGTTCAGTAGGTATGGGTTTAGCGGGAAGTGAAAACAAAACATAGTACGACGAGGTGTGTCTGCGTAATGGCGTAGCTGTAGGCTTTCAGCAACGATCCTCAACACATCATTAAAGATTTTTCTCTCGTGTAAGCTCAGAAAAAGCCCTATGAAACCGTACAGCTATACATAAATTAGTTTTCAGCCGAGGTGGGTTTTTCACCACTTTCCGACCGGAGTTTTGTCGGTGCTAAAACATGTAAATAATTAATTAAATATTCCATAGAATCGGTGATGTATTTTCGTATGAATTTTGGTCGTCACTCGAAAATCGGTTCCGCTGAATAAATAACGATATCCGTACCTGTTTTCGACTCTTTTGAACCCATCGCCGTGTGTGTATTAAAAAAGCTGACTCGTCACACAGCAACAATTTTGTGCGACACGAGTGGCAATTTAAAAGGATAAATTCACTGCACGTCTTCATTAATAAATGTCATACGTTCAAATGCACTTTTGAATAATTTGTCACGAGGTTTCAATGACGATGCGGTTTCGCGAAAAACATATTGTGCATAAACATTCACAAGTATAAAAATAAAATTCTAAAAAATATATGTACAAAAAAGGGACACAAAAAAGCAACGTCATACGACTGTCAACAACCCAGAAGTTTACACGAGGTGAAATTAGAACGACACTACAATGAATGATCTTTTATTTTTGAAAAAAATATTTTTTAAAGATATTATACATTGTTAATCATTTGCATGGTATTTTTTTTGAACGTATGAAAGGTGCGCTCGTGTATGGGGCTCTCCCTTACCTGTCGTGAAAACGCGAGACTGATGTTTGAATGGTGTATCTGCCCCGTTTTGTGTTGTGTATTTATTTAAAATGTTTTTCTCGGAAAATCCGCATGAAAAGGCCCATCGCAAATTCACCTTCGACGACCATCTTTCAAATCGACAGGTCGCTTCTTACATTTTTGTGGAGCAAAACCCCTCACCCCGCCGAGCCTCTCTTACATACACACCCCCGTAACTCCCCTAGCAAGCCTTCATCGACGATAAATGGCCCGAAATCCTTTTTTCATAATAATAAATATTTCAATATGAAACATCAATAATCTTTTTTTTACGTCGCGCTCCGGTAAATACACGGTATTCGGGAAAGTTTACGCGAACGCGATGAACGTTAACGCGTTTCATTATAGACACACGCGATACATAGATATATTAAGTCAATATATCATTGGTTTCGAACATTTCTGCTATGTTTAAAAGTTTGATTAATGTCAAAAATAACGTTCGGGCAATATTAAAAATTCGAAGAATCTTTTAATTGTTTCGGAACCATCGTGTATCTAACCTAAGCCATTTAGCTTAGTATTTCGGTCGGTGGAAGAAACGGGCGCGGATCATCGTCAGTTGTGTGCCGGGGGTTCAAAAAGCTCCAGCAAGCGTCAAAATTATGCGTAGTCATCTGCAACACATAAATAAACGCTACACGGCGTTCGGGGGGTTGACGAGAAACCGCCCGTTCCGCCCACACGGTTAACACCCGCGTGACTCGGCGCGTGTTGTTGTTTCTTATGATGACGATGATAACAATATTGGTGTGAAGAAGAGGCAATGGAATTTTTCAGTTGAAAAATTGGACGAATTTCATCAATTTCTTAGTCAGTTGATATTTTTCATTTTGTCGATGATTATTCAAAAACCTTTCATGTACGTAATTGTTTTATTTTTTGTAACTATAATTTGAAGCGATGAAAGCAAAGGAAAAATCGGATGATTTTTCATTTTATTCATATTTTTCAATGTTCTCTCAATTTAAAACTAAAATTTCAGCGAATATCGATTGTAATTCCGCTTGAATAGTATTCGAACCGAATTCGAAATATTTCGCAGTTTTCTCATAAGCACACGTCGTTAACACCGTCACTTTAACTCGCGCAAATACGCCAGTCCGTATTACTCCGCATAGGTGTGGCACACAGCCTAATTAAAATCTCCCTCGTCCCCGCACCGTGTCCCGGTTGTAGGCATTATCTGCGCAGATTCCTCCGCATCCTTCCTTTCAGATGCCACATACGCCATCGTTTACCTGTAAGCTCGAGCAGACAGCTCGCTGAAAGCTTTTTTGCACACGTGTTGGCTTCTGGCACGTACTACGTGTACGTGGTCCCGTCCCATCTCATCCGGAGGGGCGCTCCGCAAAACTGAAATATGGCACAAACTTTGGCTTTGTGCGTGCTCGTCGTGTGTATAAACACGTGTAATACGTACGTTTGGTATCGTTAAACGCGATGGAAATAATGATGCCTCGTTGGGGCAGAGAATAGAGCTGTGTTAGAAGATAGGTGTGACACACATGCAGGCGCCATCTTGTTTTTCCGCGTTAAGAAGTTTTGTAATGTGGAGGTTATGAATATCATCGAGTTAGTCTGAATTAGATTTTCATTTAATATCGTGGGTTGAATGTACTTGTTGGCAATGTCAAATTATTTTTAAATATAATAATTATAATTTAATTTAATTGGATTAATGTTTTTCGCATTATCAATGAATGTTGAAATTTTTCACTCATGTTATATATTGATCAGGGCCCTTTCAAAGGTGCAGCAAAGTAAGCTCGTATTTGAGGTGTCATAGTCGAGAGGCGTCATAAGGTACCCTGCTTTATTTTTTTTTTTATAAAATTTAAACGTATTTGTAAGTGAATGGTATTTTTTGAAAAATATTGTCTTTTTTTTGGAAAATATTTAAAAACTATGGGGAGGAAGCGCAGAAAATCAATCTGTCCAGAGCACCATATATCCTCGAGTCGGCCCTGATATTAATAAGAAAAACATCAATCGCATTTTTTTTTAATTAGTATGAGATCCGAATCTGACCTAAAACTAAACTATTGACCATGAATTCAATTAATTAATTAGAGCCGTGTAGTTAAAAAAAAGCAATTCATTACAGAACCAACAAAAAAAAATCAATAACATAAAAACTGAATATTCGAATGATTTATCAACAACCCTCGAATGCAATTTCCATAAAATTATTATAGTTCGCGTCCAATTTGATTTGCTTCAATCGGTCGCAGTAGACATGTTGGATGTAAAGTCGCGGCGACTAATTGGATGCTCGACGACCCTTTCTCTCGACATCATGACCACCAACAACCGCCGCCATCATCATCGCCGTCTTTGTTTTCGCCGTTTGACACATCCGCGTCTCTCGCGAGTCCTCCATTTCGTCGTCGGGCACAAAAGGAGCGCTTCCCGATCGGGGCCGATCACTAATTATCCATATTATATGGCGGGTTCTTTTCACGTCTTGCGCCGTAATTAGTGACGGATGTCGTAATTTAAGGGGAGTATCGACTCATAATGTCGTGTAGCTTGTTACTTTTTTCAGATGATATAGCCTGAGGTTTTTTTTTGTATGAGAATAATAAGCGAAATCTAATTTCGGATTTTTATAAATAAAAAAAAAAAATGTTTCGTGTATGGGTTTTTGTCTTTGACGGTGTCTATGCGTTGTCGAGTTTTCGACCCCTGTTTTGATATTTTATTACGTTCCATATTTATTATGGCTGCAATTACTTAAGTAAATCTCACATCCTTCCTTCCTGTTCTTACTCTACGGGTAATTTTCGTTCGCCGCCATTTTGCCTAGTCTCCTGCTGTTACAGACTGCGCGTTCGGGTTGCCTCCTTACATTATTCAAAAATTCTATTTGGCTTGAATATATTATATAATATTTAATTATTTTTATTTTTTCACACATGTGTTTTCAATCAACTATTCATTGAGAAAAAATAATGATAAATCATGTACGTATAATATTCATATTATATTTTCACAATGGATTTAAAAACATAGAGATTATTTCATTTATTTCAAAACTCTGTTTCATTTAATATAACAGTTTTTCTATACAAAAGTTTGAACCAATATTGTAATTCAAATTTTCATGAATACCAAACTCCAGGTTATTAATAACTCATTATGACGACTTGAACTTGATCTATTATCATCCATGGCATATTCTCGAATACAGATTCCTAAAATCAAATGGAAATATTTTGACAACCTTGCTCACCCTCTTTGCAGCTAGCTGCCATCTTCTTCCTGCGTTCTCCTTGGGCTCCCTTCCGCTAGGGTCGAACTTATCCTCGCGCTTCCTTTATTTCTCCCTGCATGGCGCACCTTTGGCCCTTCGTGGCGTTAAGCTTTCTAATTAATTATACAGTCTTACGAGTCTTTGCTAGTGTCGTCGTCGTCGCTGTTGGAAACGAAGGCGCACAACGGCCCGACGTCATCTCGTCCTCAACCCCCGGCTGAAAACTTTGCGAATACATTAAGCGTTTGAAATTAATTACGGCACAATTTCTTCTGACGCGTTTCCGCCGTATAATGCCGGCGATATTTTTAGAAATTTTAATATTGACGGAAAATCGTCTAATATTCGCCGGAGAAGACTATTGTTTGATTTAGCGATTCTCAATTTTTGTCGGGTTCATGTTTGGTTATTTTTCATAATTTGTGAAAAATTGGATTTTTTTTAATGTTAAAAGTTTATTTATTAATATTGAATACTAGTAAATAGGCCACATTTTAATAACATCGGTTGTGGTTGTGTCAGGAAATGGAAAACGATAAAATGTGAAAACCCGATTGTGTAAACTCGAAATGTGTACCCGGTTTGAATATTCAATATTTAATTGATAAAATCAAAATAGTTCATTTGTTATTCGTGACATATAGGTAAAGCCAGAGGCAGAGGCTACTCGATGCCCGTACTCGATTTTAATATTTAATATTTAATTAATAAAATCATTTCATTTATTGTTGACATAATTACGACATATAGGCAAAGCCAGAAACAGTAGGTAATAAGCATCATATTATAGACGTTAACTGTATACGCATATAAAGACAATATTCGCGAAAAAGTCGCAAGCGTCATTGAACAGATACTCACACACAGAAATCCGCTATTATATATAGCGGATATAGATTGTAAAAAGTGTTTTGTTTTTATTATAATATTATATAAAATCAGCGAGAAATTTTATATAAAAACACAATGCGAACTTAAGTATAATTTGATATAATAGAATTGGAATACAATAAAATAATTTTTTTATAATAAATTACAATTGTATTCAATTGTATTGTTTAATGATGAATTATTATATTTTATTTAGAAAATGTTGAAATTCGTCAAAATACGTTACAAACGTGAACCCATCCGCGAACGCTATACTGTTCGCGCAACATTCCCCCGCGCAAAACGAAAGGGGAAATTTTGTATAGAACAGAGACCGAGGCATCGTCTCCGCCACCCACGTCGGCGATAATTAATAAATCTATATTCGGAGGCGGAAATATTCATAAGGCACCCCGGGGACGTGCCCGAGGGATGGAAAGGCTGAGCCCGCGGCGGCCGGAATCCAAGACGACGCGGCCATAAGCCAAGATTTCGGGGGCTTTCCGAGGGTACGTACCTCGTCTTCGTCGTCCTCCGAGGGTTGACGGGGTGGCGAGATCCAGGGTTGGTTTCGTTGCTCCGGTCCGCGAGAGGCTGCTGCGTGGCAACGGAGAGTTAACCCTCCCTTCGTCCCGCTTCGGCGTGTTCGAAGTTCGTCGGAAATGGCGAACACAATGGCGATTTAATCTCGTGTCGAATCATTTCGACCATATTTATTGTGTGTGAATAATTAATTCGTACGATTTTTCTGTGGAATTTCCGTTATTTCATAATATAAACGTGTTTTTTTTTCTGAGTGGGTGGTGTATGAAAAGTTTGTTTTTGTATAATATTTAAATAATACATATTGTTTACGAATCGCTTAAAATACATAGAGCATGGATTGGAAAATAATTGAATTAATTTTTATCAGATTTTTATATCTTCAATTTATCATATTTTATATTAATTTTAAGTTTAAAATATTATTATAGTCAGAATTTTTTTTGGGACGTCATCATCGAATTTGATATCAATTTTGGTTCATTTTACGTTTAATATGAAAGCAACACGAAGACAAATTGGAAACCGAAAAAAACGTTCTCCCATTATAATTCGAGGAAAATACAATGCATCCGCATATAAGTTGTACAAAAACTCATAATACATAAAAGCACATGTATTCACAATTCGTCGCATTCGCCTTGGGCCACGTTCTGAAGGAGCTCGCGTGATTACTCGCGTTCTCGTAACATTTTCATGCCCCAGGGACAAATGTACTACAAAATATTGCACACGTACCGTTGAATCGGAGAATTCCTTTGATTATTACGCCGACCAAATTATATACCGAAGTGAGGCTATATTCACCCGCCTTTCCAATATTTTTTTCCACTTTCGATTGGCGGAATGGGGTGCGGGCGGGGGAGGCTGTTGTGAAATTCGCCACCCTCTCAGATCATAAAACGAACCATTTCGCGCTTCGATATTGTACGGCAAACGAGCAAATGACAGGCGCGTTTATGTCGCATTTCGAGAAATTGAAATCGGATTCGTAATTCATAAAATTTCAAAGGCAATTTTCGAAGTGTTTATACTCTCCCTTTCATATTATGTATAGTTAATAGGGGAGTTTTGACTAATTTAGGTTCGTGTTTGATCGTACAGGAATTTGATGTATGTAATTGATCAATTAAATATTCGTTTATTTAATTTGATAAAAATCGTTGAACATTGTTAAAATAATATTATATGTATATTTTCATTATGGTTATAATGTGCAGTCTTCATGATTAATTATCTTCGATACTTGTCTAATATACTCCACATATAATATTTTACTAATTTGATTCATTTATATTTTTTCAAAATGTAGATAATAAAGATAAAAACAAAGTAGATAAAGTTAATTTGTTATTAATATAAATAATACAATATGATTGGCATTCAAATGGATTGAAAATTATATGGTTCAATTATAAAAAAAAATTGAAAGTGTTTCAAATTTGACAAAATTATAATTTTTAGTATCATGATTTTCCAAGTTTTCTTTGAATTATATTTTATAATGCGTGCATGGGGTCTCCCCCGTTTTTGGCTCAGGAAGTCGTATGAAATTCATTATCCCATTAGGGATCGTGATGTTGAGGCCGTACAGCCGAAAGACAATAAGACATCGTAAACTTGATAAAGTTTCGCTAATGCGTACACACTTCCAAGTTTTAGGTTGTTTTCAAGTCATTTGCAACTTAAATTACCCTGTTGTTGATGAAATTTATGTCCGACTTTGGAGTTCTCTTGCAAAAGGCGTCCAAGGTGACCGACAGCCGGAAAATTCGCAGATTTCCGATTGAGTTGAATTTCGGCTAATTTTCGTATTATTTTCATTCTATAAATATTACCATTGATTCACTGAAACGTTCAATTTATTTTCGTTAAATAAATTATTCCCAAAAAAAACTTTTTTTCCGAAAACACACATACAAAAATAAAACGCAACGTAAGCCAAACAAGCGCGAGTTTCAGCTGAAAAATCGGCATGTTTGCCCGGAAAATTGGCCAGCACGCACAGCATCCCCGTTAATGTGTAATGTGGGCTGGTTCCAGTGGGTGGGTCGTCTGTGGGCGGGAAGTGGGTGGGCGGGCGGCTTTGTGCTCCAGTCTACGGCAGCTTGGTTACAGCCCGCTTTATTCAAGTGCCAGCGGCAGGTCAATAGCTTTTGTGCCTGCCGTGATATATACATATTGGGCAAGCGTGTACTGCATTATTGACATTTCCAGGTGGTTCGACCCACCCGTTAAATTATGGCCGTCTGAAAAAAATAGTGTAGGTGCGTCGCGTGGACGAATCTCTATTAGCGTGATTGAACTGCCTCATCCATCTCCGCGCGAATAAATCCCTTTCGTGGGAAATGCGATGCCCATAAATCTTGTTCCACCTCTGAATATATCGGCGGTGGAAAGTAAAAATTTTCTAGTGATCCATATGTGTCGGAAACATCGATTTTTCCGGGGAGTTGTCAAAATATTGTTATCGATTGCGAAAGTGTTTAAAATTATGCAATTTATATTGATTGACGCTACGAAACGATTATTTAATAAGATTTTTTTTCACAATTTGGCTTATGTCAAAAAAATAGCGATTTCGTCGGGAACGAAACAGGATACATTAGTATAAGTGAAAGAGAGGGGGATTTTCTTCGGTTGGCGCGTTTCTTCGTTTACCCCATTCCTCGGCCATATTGGAAGGGACCCAGAAAAGGGTATTCCTTGGAGCGAGCGTGGAGGCAACGACATGCCAACGGCACGGCTAAAATAAATAAATATTTTGATTTGAAAGTGGCTGTTTCCTTTTCGCCAAAGCGGCGGCGTCCCGCGGACTCGCCGACGCCAATACCATTTTTATTCCGGAGAGGGAAAAATGGGTGGTGGGTGGCTTCCGCATTCGTTTAGGGCGAGATTCTTTTTCGGGACTCCTACCGAGCCTCTTTATATTTCAACTATATTATGTATAAGTGTATAATGAGGGAAGTGTACGAGGAAAAATCTTTCATCTCGACGCAGACGAAAAACAGGTGTTTCGGATCGTGAAACGGCCTCAATGGCAGTATTGTGGTGAAATTAATTACCGATTTTGTGTCGGAACCCCATCAAACCCGTTCTTTTACAGGTTTTTTTTCCACGGCCAATGGAAAAAAATGCAAAGAAAAATGAACGTGTCACAGTGACACCGTGGAAAAAATAAAACGGAAATCGCAAAATAACTCCCTTTTATAATTTTTATATAGAATTTTAAACATTGAGATAATTATCCCTCAAATTAATTTCTTTTTGAAAATGAGATTTTTTTTCGAATAAAATGAAATATATTTATTAGACCAACATCAAAAACAAGGAATTTTACGAATATGTGCTGATTATTATGTTATGCATTAGTGCATTAGTATGTTTACCAGTTAGACCACGAAAATATTATTTTTAACAATATTAATTTTTTTTATAAATGTTGATATTTTTTAACAATAACTTTTTGTCGTACGTTTTTCAACACTTGTTCCATCTAGTGAGAAAATTAGGTGCAGCAGTCGGTTTACGGCATCATACAAATAAATAAGGCTCTTGCAAATTGCCGAGGGTTCTATGGCACCACCCTAACCGACCGCTCTTGACTAGGCCACCCCTGGAGAATGTGGAAAATTCGCATGCCGAGGAGGAATTTCGATTTCCAAAATAGGAAAAATTTATCAGGGATTACCGGAGGAAAGACGAAGAAAATTGGAATTTTTAAATATATATTCAACTATGTATATGTCATTCTGTCGTACGTATGCTAAATTTTAATATTGTGCAAAACGATATTGGTTGTTCACTAATGATTTCGTAGAAATACGTACATGGAATTTTAATTGAAACCTATAAAACTATATATCATATTAAACACAGTATCGTTTGATTTTATTATGTTGAAAGCTTTTGTATTAATGATATAATATTCAATATGAGGTAATACGTTCGTTAATATTATATGATATCCACCCCTATAGTAGAATATTTTTAATGAACTAATCAAGATTCTACAAAATATTCTTTCGATCAATATAGTAATAATTTCTATTATTTTGCCGAAAGATTAAAAAATCTAAACACAATCAAACTTTTAATACCTCATTTATGTATTGATTTACAAATATATGCAACTAAGGAGACTCTCAATACCTTCTAACCTTCTGCATAGCAAAAATTCAATCAATAAGTAAATAATATCCCAGATCGTAACACAGCATTACGTCCGTGCGTGTACATCGAGTTAGCAATGCAATCAACCCGTTCGTGCGGCAACGAATAATTGCGACGACAATATGGCCGGCGCGTCCTCTCGAATAAACCACTCCGGCGCCTAATCGCGTATTCCGATCAGGCGTTCCGTGTTTCTACAATTGGATCCCTCCTTTAAAACATCGAAATGGCCGAGGACCAGCAAGGAGCACGTCGTCAGCTCCAGGACCGGAGACGCACTCGGCATACATTAAGCGCGGATCCTTGCTCCGATGAATAAATAATGGTCGCGATCATCGACCGTGTGTATTCGATTGTCCGAATCGAACGCGTGTGTATGTGTGAAGGTATATAAAACGGAGTTTTCGTCTGGGGTGAAGACCCTTCTGTGATTTGATGGCGAGTTAACTAGCCACATCTCGTCGGCTAATGCAATTGTTCCCATGCATTTGCGGCGCACTTGTCGGGTGCGCGTGTACGCAATGCGTTTCCCGTCTACTTATTCTCGGTTTAGTTTATCCCCTTTCGCTTTAGATTTATGTCTTTTACTCAACTCTCGTTCTAATAGTTCTGAAATATTTGAATATCACCAGATTTTCATAATATGAAAAAAAAAATAGACATATTATTATAATAACATCAGATGTATACACTTCTGACAATTGATCTTTTGAATCAATTATCATATAATATATATTTTTTTGAACAAAAATTTGGCATTATAGATGGCATTAATTCTAATTGATAAATTATAACACATAATCTATAGATAAATATGATTGCATGTTGTCGTTTGATTATGATATCATTTAGATGAAGAAAGAATGGTTACAAGTATTCAAAATTTTTGCTTTAAAATTACTAATTTTAAATCAAATATATCAGAAATTTTAATAGCATCAGAAAAAACAAATTTTATATTAGTTACACATAATTCTATTTTCAAAAGCAATTAAACCAATAACAGTTAAAATATCCGACAAAGCGATCATCTCAAAAACAAATCGATCAAATTTCACGCAACACAAAAATATCCCGATACAAGAATCGACCAAAATTTTTTTAAACATAATCGAGAACGATCATTCATGCCGACCGTTATCTAATAATCCGTTTAGATTCTGTAACATCTGATCCATCATCGGACCTCTAATCCGACGATACGTCACGCGGGGGTTGCCGCAGACCGTTTAGTGTAGTACACACCGAATAGCGCAAGTGCTGGGTAATTGCTAATTCACGCGCGCCTAATTCACGTGGGAATCGAACCGTGCCGCGTCGGATCACACTCGGACCGACGAGACTATTAAGTCCTTAGTAAGCTCTTCGTGCTGTGTGTATGTGTGTTTGGTTTTTTTTTCCTTTTGCTGCTCTCTCTGTACACGCGCCGTTCGTGATTCAAACCTAAGCTGATTACCGGGCTCATACATCATGTCGCATCGCGGAGACGCTCGTTCATTTTATCGGAGACGTTTAAAAACAATAAATGAAGTATACGAACCATGCCTGAGATGTTTCTAAGAATGATATGAGTATTTTTTTTTAATATAATAGTTATAGATCGTGTTGATTGTTTTTATAAGGAAAAGTTTAAAGAAATTGCGTCATGGAAATTCAACTCGAATTTTTCAATTGAATGATTTATATGAATCAAAAAACATTTAAGTACACTTTAATGGTTTCAATATAAATTACAGCACCTAAATAACTATTCGCATCCCCCTACGAATCTAGCGTCCCGCCGGCACGCAACACTAAGTGCTGTTGATAAAGCAAATTTAAGCAAAGCGAAAACAAATCGAATAATTCGATTTGGCCAGCCGGGGCCCCCGGCAGACGGTTAACAGGTTTAAGTAACTTCATAAAACCTATCTGAGAGCAGTCAACCCCCGGTCATAGTAGTCTGTCCCATCCATCCCCATCGGCAACAATATGCTATGGCCGGCGTCAATAGGGAAAGACATGGAGGAGATGCGAACAATGACTAAGAGGGCCTCCCCGTATACCAATCCAATCGATGGTGCGCTATAGATTTATATCCGAACGCATCATCAATGGATAATCCGAACGGGCAATCAATACTAAGATTTTTTATGCTGTTCCACAGTAAATCTCGCTTTGACATTTTCGGATGAAACGCGTACCAATTCGATTCTTTTATTTATTAATTAGTCGAAATATATATCTTTTTTTTTTGTAATACGCACAAGATATTTCCATCGCATCACTAACAATTTAGCCGCATTCCGATCAACAGACCCGACTTAGCGAAAATCAACGAGCGATTAGATCACCCCGTCATATTTTTATTTTCAACATTTAAACCTGATGAATGCGCATTGTCAAATATTTGCTCGCCGCCCACGCCGCGTACCTCGACATCGGAAAGTCCTGCAGCGGAGACGCTCCGAATCCTCGCTTGTTAGCAGACCAGAGGACAATGGGGCACCGTGGGCTCTGCCCACCGACACCATGAGCCATCAGCCCCGGAGGCCACTTAACGAAATCATAAAACACGAACACAAGTAGCTGACAATGGAGCGGCCGCTCACGGATAATGTACGAGCCATTGTGGGCAACGGTGGCTCGCGGCGCACCATCGCGACTCCCATAATAACATGGGACTCGTTCGTTTACGAATGTTATTTATTGGCGTTCGATTGGGACGGGGATTAGGAGCGTACACCTGTTTCGTTAGCACCTCGTAAAAGCGTCACGGTCGATTATTGAATTGAATTTAATGCGATATCGGATGACGTGGATGCAGTTCGCGCGGTGGAAATTTTGGTAATATTTATAATTTTAATACAATTAATAATTTAAATTGAACATTTTTAATAATTATTTTAATATTGATATCCTACTTTCATAAAATTTGATATTTTTTAAACAATTGAAATATTCAATTTTCTAAAATAAATTGCTGAAATTAAACCCCAATAAAAACATTATTTATAATTAATCGAAATTACCAATTTAAATATACGTATTAAATAATATTAAATTACGGCTCGACGCCACAGTTTTGGCTTGCGACAATTTCGCTTCGTTTGCGGTCGTAAACGTTAGCGTCCCGGTATAAATAAAAAGTAAGTAAGTGAAATATTCGCCACTTAAGCGCCATTTATGCAATTTATTGTATATTTTATTCAACATAATCTCTTGTTGAATGCGCTGAACGCTTATCTTCGCAACCGTGTCCAAAAATAAATGTAAACGAAAAGGTCGATTTCGAAAAACGTGGTTTTGTAAAGGCGGTCGAGAGCGTTAATGTTCTTCCTGTAATTTCGTAAAATAATATTATTTTTTTAATGCAGAAAAATTTGTATACATTAGTCGCGGTTAATTAAATGTTTTTTTTTTATAAGTTTTCAGTAAAACTAAAGTCGACTGCAGAATTCTAATAACCTATAACAATAAGTTGAGAAACATCTTTCCTAAAGATTTTCTAATTAATATATTTTGCACTCGAATTTGTTCATGTACATGTAAAGATAATTTAATTTTTGTGTTAATCACTAGATGGCATTTGTTTATTAAGGTAAATTTAACTATCTTGATATTTTATCACAATTTATAATATGAAAAATGGCATTACAAATTTTTCATTTTGATATATACAATGATTACTATTTGAGAATCAAATTGTAAATACATCAAAATTTCAAAAAACATCATCTATAATTACAGGAATTTAAAACAGAATTTACGTATAGAGTAAAAAAAATCGTCAATTATGTTAACGAATAAAAAAAACTTGTACGATTCGACTCCGCGAAAGCTCGCTCGATATAACTTCGAGTACTCCGCGAGGACTCGTCCTCTTGCACTCCCTCGAGTGCGTCGTTAGCGTTCGACGATGACGACAACGACCACGACGACACACAATTAAGATAATGATATTACGAATGTAAAAAAAGTGGCGCGAAAAATAACGCGCGTCATTAACGAGTCGAGCGTTGCGCAAATTGCGACATGCCCCAGCCACGAGCAGCCAAGGGGCGCCAGATCGTCATTTTTCAATAACGTTTACCTAGTCGTGAACTTTTACATTTTCAAAAATATGAATTTTTTAATATTTTCAAAAATAGAAAATAGGTCGATTCAAAGTGTTTAATTGATTGTGGTTCTAGTTTAGTGTATTTTCCCTTTTTCGATATCAATTATTCTTTGTTTTGAATGAAATTTTTCGAAATCCTTTTGGGATACTTATATTATCTCATAAGTCAATTACAATTTAAATTTTCGATAATGTTTTTCACTCATGAATTTTATTTTTAATCTCTTCTAGTTTTCCATATGTGTCTTTTTATACTTGTAGGTACTAAATTTTATTTTTAATTATTGTTAAATCATTATCTATAATAAATATTATTCAGAAGCTTTTTTCGGTTATATTTTACAAAATTTAAAATCTTTAATATTATAGGATTAAATTGCAGATTGATTCGGATTAAGTAAATCGATTAAAAATTATAATAAAAATATATTTTACGTTCGAGTTTTCGCAAAATTATTAATTCCTTAATTATTCTGGTGTCAATTTTTTGGTCCTCGCTGTGTAAAAAGTCGGATTCGCGCGAGTCCCATCTAAATAATTTTGAAAATAAAACTTAAAGCGCGCAGCATCAAGAACAACTTGAACCGGAGAACAAAAGGGTTTTCCAGTGCAATTCTCGTCCGCAAATGATGGTGGATTTTCATTACGAGAGACCGGGAAAGGTAGAGAGGTGAGAGCGAGACGAGCAGAAAAAGCATCGGTCCTTTGACGATCTCGTCTCGTCATCTGCTCCGCTGAGGAGAACAGCTTAGCGCCCGAGCCCTCACCTACATACACAACGCAAAAAGTAAAGTAGAGGCGAAAAGGAAAAAAAAACACCGATCTGAAAAAACTGAATAAAATTAAAAATGTCGTCGCACCCGGAGCTTTTTCGCGATAGTTGTGCGGTGTTGTTTTCGCACTCACTCGTCGCGGCTTTTGACTCTTTTGGCTCTCGGCAGTTTTGCTGCGGCGTTCATTTTTTTGTACGCGTTTTTGTTCTCTTCTTCCATTTTATAACGACAGTTCGTTACGAAGTTCACATTGCTGTGGTGTTTGATGGATGCACTTTTATTTGAAAGGAAAAAAAAGTATGTTTTTCGATGGGAGTGCGTGATATTAACGCGTGCAAATTCAACATTGTCATATTTAAATTCTGTTATTTAAAAATTAAATATCTATGGATTTTTTTTGAATAATTGTTTTTATGCATAGTCGTCGCAGTTAATGTACTTGCACATATGCGCTAGCAGTAAGCTCCTTATCTTTAGCAAAAGGACCAGTGGTTGAATTTTAAAGTCGCTTATCGCTTTTGGCTTCTTTGAATGCTTCGTCCCGTCGAGACTGTGGTCGTGATTTAGGAAGGGGTCACACCCGACTGTGGGGTCGCACGAAATTGCATTCTGCACCCCGCCATTTTCGCACATGCAAATTCGTTATGTACACACGTCCGTGTATATATTCCGAAAAAGTGCGGAAGAAACAGAAAGCTAGTCGTTATCGCCAAATTTAATGATTCCTTGTATATATTTTTTTCGTTTCCCTGATTTCTTTGGGAAATCGGAAAGCGCACGATTTTCTCGTACGTAACAATGTTCCCGGGTCCCTCGAAAGGGTTTCCGTTCCAGCGAAGTAATCTTTTATATGTTTAATGCGTATTATTGCGAAATCCGAGTATGGTGTGGCCCCGTGAAGATGGTTGTTAAATATATTTGTAGAGTGTAGGCCGTTGAGACTTATGGGTCATATTGTAGAGTCGGTTGGAGTATCTTGTGCCCTATACCGTGCCAGGACAAGCTATTTAGATAAATACCCTCAGGTCTACGACTTTGTGGAATGTGCGCCGATATTTTCTCAAATATTTTCTGAAAATATATATGTTTTTTTATATTAGTAATAAAATAAGATTTTTGACAACAATCAGTTGGGTATCAGCGCAATGTAAGTTTGGAAAAAGTTTAAGAGAGTATTCCTTGTTCTACGTTGAAAATTTGTTTCGTTTTTGATTATTTTTATAATAAGATAATTTCTGTTTAAATTCTTAACGAAATTTAGCCAAAATCGGCGCAGTTTACTCCGTTGTCTTGGAGGTTTTTCATTTCATACACACGTATAAGCGCAGCAGTGGCCGTTGTTCGCCGTAGCGGGCGGCCGAGTATTACGACCCTCGCTTTAGCCGCCCCCGCGCGGCGTTCAACTATTGCAAAAAGCTGTTTAGATAAAGGATAAGGCAACAAAAAAAGGATATTTCAGCTTCCGAATATTGAAGTGGCGGCATATTGCGAGCGCGAACGGGCACCTCCCTTTCGCCGGAGCTCCGATAGCGCCAAACGGCCGCCCAGTAATTACCCGAAATAAACTTCAGAAATCATTTTAGATTAGCATCGCATTAATAACGCGAAAAATTCTGGCGGCAACTGCGCCCCAGAGGATGCAAAAAATATATGCTAATATTTCGGGGAGGAGTTTTTCCCAGCTGGATATTTCGCCGAAAGAGTAATAAGAGAACAAATGTACCGAGAACGGGAAATATTTTCCGAAACATATTTCTTAATAACGCGGCTAGGAGGTCCCCCGCCGGCGTTCGCTCGGTAAGCCATCATCATCCGCGGGTTTTATATTTTTCTTAACTCATTTTAAAAACACTTTATTTTCTTTTTCTCCGCTTTAACGACGCCATTTAAAACGTATTTTTTATATACGTCGGGGCCCCTTCTCGTTCGCCGGAGAAACGCAAGGAACAGAGTGAGTGCTTGGCGTGTTTGTTATCCGCGGGGTTGCGGTATTTGTCGTCCTATAATGCATATATAAATACGTCTGTATTCCGACATAAAATGTTTTCATAATAACGTATATATTTTAATTTATTTTTATATGAAACAAATATTTTTTATGAAATTCTTTTGGCCGGATTATACTTATCTTTGCGTGCATGTATCGCAAAACGTGAGGCGTTTGTATACAGCACTTTTGTTATTTTGGTGGCTTTCGGGGGGGGCCACTTTAATAAATTCAAAGCTTTTAATAGCCGACTCTGACTGCGTCTGCTGTGGCCAAATAGCATTCACCCGACAACCATTAGCGGAGCGCAAATAGCGTCGGTTCAGTTTTCTTTTATTTCGTGTGCTTTTCCCCATACCCTCGACTGATTTCTCAGTCTTAGGCCCGGTTTTTCCCCTTTCTCAACGTCTTGTCGTCATCCGTTAATACGAATAAAAAAACATATAAAATACACGGGAGAAATAAAAAGATGGGAGCCGTATCGAGTGACGCGACGCACGCAACCGAAAGAGATTGCCGAAAACATGGGAAACGCGATATTTGCCCGCAAATAAATGCATACGCAGTGTACGGTTTCGAAAATCGAACGTTTGCCGTGTGTTTGCGATTCGTTTTCGTTTTTATTATAATATTACGTGTTCGAATGAATCGAATCTGCGTGATAAATTCGGTAATCGTTTTGATATAGAGCGAGGTGTCGGACGCGTTCGCGTGTTCGGAGCGTAATAAATTTTGTCATTAGTATCAGTAATGAAAAATGTTCCGAAAACTCGGGGGAAGTCCGAGAGTGGATCCATCTACCCTTCGGGGGTGGCCATTGATTTACCTCATTAGTCCCGGTATCCACAAATACCACGACACCGTTCTAATACATTTCCAATTAACGAAGCACAAAGGGAAGAATGATCGATTTAATCCGTTCTTAGTCAGGTGCGAAAACGCTCCGACGATACAAAGTGAAAGTTCTACGTTATAAAAATGTCAATCGGATAACGTTTTTCAGTCGAAATGGTTGACGGTTTAATTTCATTTGAATTACAAAACATTTCGGAGGGTTCAACATATGAAGTTATATATGATAGATAATTAATTGGAAGTTTATAAATAATGAATCGGATATAAATAATTGCGTTAAAAATTCAAATTATAAATCATATTTAGAATTTTTTTTGTAGATGGTATTCTGACTCCCTCTGCATTTAAATGATATGCCATTAAATATGTTCTCGGCTCGTTTTCGCATTTCCGAGTAATACCCGCGGAAACCGCAGTATCCGACCATGCGAGTCTAACGAATTTCGAAGCGGTGATCCGATTAGCAATGTTCAGCTTCGGGTGCGACCACTATCGCATCACTTCCACGTGTCTCTGATAATTCCTATAATATAAACTCATTATGTGTGCAAAGATAATTGAAGTTGTCAGCGCGCTTATAACAGCATTCTCCATCATAGACGTTCGAGAAATTCGCCAAAGACATAAATTGATTCCTTAATAGGAAAAGTCAAAATTAGATTACTAAATGTTAAAATATGAATAATCGTTTTTGCATAATTCACTTAAGTGCTATTTGTTAGGCTTATCACCGTAGTAGTGTAATTATCATCGGGTTGAATTACACGCGTCACTTAAAAACTCAAACGTTCGTAAAAGCGACATTTTCCCCCTTTTGAGCTATTTATTTGCGTTAGCTCTCTTTTTTCGGGAACTGTTTGAAATGTTATTTCAATGCCGTTCATCCGAGAGTAGTAGAATAATAGTCTTCGCTTTAGTCTGTCGGGTTTGTGTCCCGCGCTATTGTCCCGAAAGTTTGACGTCACCGGGGAAAAGCTTCGCGAAAGTTTTCCGTTGTTTGGAAAACTCTATCAATTGCTGGAAAAAATAAACTGAAATGAGATTAAAGCATTCAGTGCAGCTTCGACGATGCGATAGATCGTTTTTTTTCCAATATGTACAGTACCTATACGGTAAAATTTTTGAATTTGCTTTATTTTGTAATTCATTATTTTCCAAGTACGAGCGAATATGTCTTTATAATGTAAAGAAAATATTCTGCGGTTTAAAACGCTGTATTTCCATAAAAAATATAGAGGACAGATTTTCAATTTCACCTGTCCGTTATTGTTGGCCTCGAAGCCAACTTTAATATTCCTTTCGAGTAAAACAAACATTTTCCTCAGGAACTGGAGTAATATTCAGTGGCGTATTGGTTTCCTATACATATATATATTTTTTTATTTTTTCAGAAATCACAATTTAAATAAGTTTCGATGCATCATAAAATTCTATAAAATACATCAATAGGATATATCTATAATAATAAGTCATTTCCTTTAAACATTTTTTCATTTTTCATTTAGCATCAATTCAAATATTTGGGTCCATATTAATGCAAATATAATAATTTCATTAGATTATTTTAATTTTTTTTAATCCAATTAAATGAAAGAAAAAATACTATAGACAACATTATTTATTATATGCGAAGTTTTCATGAAAATTCAATAACCAAAATATAAAATAAAATATAGTATTTTCGCATGTCCGACACTGTAAGTCGTAGCCCGCGGCCATCTTGCAGCATCATCAATATTTCATGGGGCCACATTTCTCGCTACATTTGAGCTCACCGCCGCGGGTCGCTGCCGACGCCATATAAATTACTTTTAGGAAAAAAATGTTTGTTTTCACTGACGACATTTTTCCATTCTGCGCGCGTGAGAACCAAAAGCGTCTAAACGCGCAATAACACTACTTAAAAATCCCGAAACTGTAGCTGTTTTTTAGCATTTCACTTTTCTTAAAACAAAAAATAATATTTTTGTTTTTTTATCGTGTACAGTATATCCTAATTAACAGATCCGCTCACTTAATGTACGATATATTTTTATAACGTTCATTATCAACACGAGGTCAATACAACACGAGTAATGCCCGCCATAAAGACATTTAAATATTCATGACGCGGACCCCATCCTGCCGCCGCGAATGGCCGAACCGTGACGACATTTAATGTCATTTTATATTTTAATCCAACATCCGCGTATCAGGAAAAGCACTCAACAAACTTATAAATAAAGTTCGGTCCCTGGCGCTGAGGGCGCGTGACGAATCGCCGGATCCGATTGCTTTCTCTCCCCAGCGAAGGAGCTTTCTCCCAAGAAAAAAAGTAAAACAGCAAACGTCGTTCGAACGAGGACAACTCTCTCTCTCTCGATCTACATTGATCGATGGATCGAATCTATCAATCTACACCTTCGGTCGGCCACTTTGAGAAATACGTACGGCGGATTTTCGGCGCCCTTTTCCAGCTACTTGGGAACAATCTTCGAATATGTGTTTCCGTTTTTTGATAAAAGCGATGAAAATTTTCGACTCATACTGTTGTAAGTTTGTGGAGTCATTAAAAACTGGGATTGGGGGTCGTTTTATCGGGGAGGAGGGTTTTTAGGGGATGATTAGTTGGTCGTGGTAACATCGATGGTGCAGGAATAACCATCATCCCTCTTGGTTGTTGAGAGCGAAAACTACCGCATCAGCTGCGCACTCTTGCTGCCCATTAGTCACAGATACGTTTCAACACGAACAGTACTCGAAAACAATCCAACATCGTTTTTTATGACTCACGCTATTTTTCGCAATTGAATTCTGATGCGTTTCTTGTTTCGTATATAAAATTCATATCGAAAACAATCCAAGAATATTGAATTAATTTTTTAGTAGCGGTTTAAAAAAAAATTAAATTATCACTATCTATACATGAGATGATAAAATAATATAAAAAAATTTTGAATCATAATTAAACTAAGACCTTTGAACAATTAAAAAAAACGAATTCATCAGTATAAAACATCAAAGAAACAGCAATAACTTTCTTCAACAATAAACTTCAAGAACGTGCACATACATACATCCACAAATAAATCAGGGCTCAAAATGTGAGCATTGCGTGACTTTTATGCAGTTCACGAGGGCAACCATGGAGGGTCCTCCGGGGTGCATCGAGTGGCAAATCTACTCTTGATGATGAAATTAAAAGCGAAAAGTTGCGGTGACTAGGGGCGCTCGCAAATTAAAGTGGGCCGATGGACCTACCCTCCGCGCACCGAAAATGGGGAGAGACCAGCGTGCGCGATTTAAAATCACACACGATCGAACAAATAAATACTCTGAACGAATTTGGCGAAAATAAATACGTTTCGTTTTTAATTAATTTCCGATTATTTTCGGGGAATCGGGCGCGCCGATTGGATCGCTCGCGTTAATTTGTGGACTCATTATGCGGTGTTTTTCGATAAATTGTGTTCGATTTTGGCATAAAATTTCAATGGTTGTTCAATTAATTGGATCAGTTTTGTTGAACTGACTTTCATAATTAATCGATTGTTTGTTTGGAATAATCTATATTAATCATTTTATTTTTGAAAAATAATGAATTGAACATAATTTTTCGATATTTTTTTGTTATGGAAATATTACAATAGCTTTTTGTAACATAAACGTAATCTTTACTAATGTAATCATGAGTCAAAAACTCTTTTTTTAATATTTCAACCATATCATCCCCTATATATAACAGCGGATTTCTGTGTATTCGTGTCGATGACGCTCGCGACTTTTTCGCGAAAATGGTCTTTATGCGTATACAGTTAACGTCT
>JAOXNN020000037.1:3822865-3841716 GCA_028571205.2 Hydropsyche betteni | reverse complement strand
ACAGACAGACAGACAGACAGACAGACAGACAGACAGACAGACAGACAGACAGACAGACAGACAGACAGACAGACAGATAGAAAGTCGTACACACAGAAACCGCTATTATATATAGTAGATATGGTGATCGGTTGAACGATATATGGGGGGGGGACATTTTTTTTGAGACCTTCCCGTTTTGGATTCTGAGAAATATGGTCACTCTACTTTGATGATACAAAAACGTTGTCAAAAAATATTTTTTTTTTATATAGGCGGGGAACATTTTTTTGCGGATTGTCCCGCTTTGGGTGCTGGGAAATATGGTCACCCTATTTTGATGATGTTAAAAATCTTGCCCATAAAAAAATACGTACACATGCCAATTTTCATGGCGATCGGTTGAACGGTGTTGGAGTGATACGACATCAAACAAACAGACAAAATATTAACAAACACACAAATATTCATTTTTATATATATTTAGATACCATGTATTGAGATTGTAAAGTATCGATTTTTTTATTTCCGGTGTTTGGGAAAATTTTGAAGACCTGGTTGCTAGGATAGTAATATTACAGAATAAATGTTAAATTTTCGAAAATTTTGAAATATTAAATGGTCTTTTTTGTCCATATCCGTACGTGATCAGTATTTTAACATCAATACTAACTGGTTATATTAAATGGTTCATATTTATACTTAGCAATTATAATAGTATCCATGTTCAATATTTTCGATAGCACAGACTGACGATAACTTTTTACCTTTTCAGAAATTTGTAACAATATTTAGATGAACCTTAGGACTTAGATAAATATGTTACAGTCAAAACGATCAATTTCGCAAATGTGTTTGCTAATTAATATTATACTCACAATAATAGTTCTCGCATTAAATTTAACAAGCTAAAGTCAGATCAACTAGAATTACTATTATATTATTTATATTGACCACTCAATAAAATAATGTTTACCCGAAAAATATTTAAATATTGACCAAACATTTTGTTCCTGTATTCAGTGGTCGCGAATCTTTTTTTGTTTACATACCAAAATTTCTAAATATTTTTTTATTACTGAATATCAAAAGAAACACATAAAAAAATTTTGACGATAACGAAAAACATTCAAAATTTAATCGATGATTTTGTTTTTTCAGTTTAGATATTGAAATATTTTTTAGCGTGACAGCCAGTTAAATAACTGAGAGGTTAAGACTCCCGTTTATCGAAGTGAAGGTTCTAGATTCGATTTCTGGTAAACGCTTTATATATTTTTTAAATCAAAAGACTTTTTTTTATTTTATTTAAAAAGTCGTTTGATTTTTTCTGATAAACTGATGTTATTCTTGATAACTGGTCAGGATTTTTTCAAGGTCATAGGTTCGACCTATGACCTTTGGCTTGGTAAGCAAGAACGTTTACCACTTGACCATTTAACAAGAAGTCGTACTGCAAAATATAATATTATGGTATATAATAATTATCCAAATATGATCATCTCACAATCTGTTTAGTATTACATCAAAAAAATTTTAAATACTAAACCTCAGAAAAAAAATAAACTCAATTGTAAAGAAACTTTATGTAAAATTATCGTGTTATGAATAAATTGAGTTTTAGGTTGAAATATTGGATCGAATTTAAGATTTTGCATTATATTTTAAGAAACACGAAGTTGATTACTGAATGTAAAAAGTTTTGAACTTTAATTAAAAACCGCTATGAAACATGTAATATATGTAAACTGGAAAATGTAAATTTTTTGAAAGTGGAAAACTTTCGTTACACTAAACTATATAGAAAATACAAATTCGGGAGATTTGGAAAATCTTGAAATTTTTAATTCATTGAAATGACTTATTTTATTCGATGAATAATGCCAAATGGATAATATTTTATTGTATGGTAAAAATTTAAATTTATAATTTATTGAAGTTAAGCAATAAACGAAAAGATCATTAGATGAATTAGATTATTGAAACTAGGCCCTATATTATAAAAGTATCACGAATTCCCTAAATTTAATCACGGAATACTGTGTGTGTATTCGTCTGTTCTTCTATTCGAATGACGCTCACGACTTTTTATAGTATTGATATTCTAATATGGTCTTTATGCATATACAGTTAACGTCTATAATATGATGATTATAAACTACCGACTACTACTATCTTTTTTTCCACTACGTAATAATCGACGTATTGCATAAGTCAATAGATACAATTCCATACGCATGATATTATAAACGTTAACTTATACGCATAAAGACCATATACGCATGAAGAATAATTTCATAGACGCCAAAAAATAATCGTATCGACGCGTCGCTTTAAAGTCACGAGCGTCATCGACACAGATACACAGACGAACACACAGATATCTGCTATTATATACAGGAGATTTTGAAAAATAGACAATATTATGAAAAACTGTAAAATTTCAAATACATTGAATTCAATTGCGGCACACCTGTATCTGACTCACGGCACATCAGTATGCCGCGGCACACCGGTTGCGGAGCACTGGTTTATACAATAAAACATAACAAAATAAGATTTTCCAAGAGATCAAAATACCA
Organism: Hydropsyche betteni; assembly: GCA_028571205.2. Taxonomy (NCBI): domain Eukaryota; kingdom Metazoa; phylum Arthropoda; class Insecta; order Trichoptera; family Hydropsychidae; genus Hydropsyche; species Hydropsyche betteni. Next base: position 3,839,155 of record JAOXNN020000037.1, on the reverse strand, counting down.
AAAGAATAAAAAAAAATTGAAAACAATCACCAAAGCGTAACGAAAACAAACGATCCTACCCCACCGAGACCGACACAATTGTCGAACGAAAAAAAGGCTCTTTACATTTAATTCAGGCCGTATTTCGAGCGGCAGATGCGTGTAATTAAAAATCGAGCCGCCGAACTAATCCCGCCGACTTATTAATTCAAGTCGGAATATTTAACATTCCGCGCCAATTTCGGGCCCCGAATATAAAAGAATAACATGGCCGACGGGGGCGGAATCGGGAATAAGTGTCGGGAGGGGTTGTGTATTATGTATGAAGAAATAACGAGAGGGAAACTGGGAGGAGTGTCTCCGTGGTCGAATAATTCAATGGGATTCGGTACCGATCAAATCTTGTGGTGTGTGTGTGTGTTTGGGCGTTGTTTTTTATGGGATTCGTTAAAGGATTGAGGTTAATATGAATGAGGTGTTCGTTTATGGGTCGTGTTTTGATGTGGTGGGAAAGTTGAGAGGAATTGGTGAGGTGCTTTTGAATGTTGTGGAAAATTTAGAAATTTTGGAGTTTTATTTACATTGTCATCATTAGATTTTTTATTAAGGATAATCAAACCAAATTCTCTTTTTGCACAGATTCCAAATAACACGGTTCAAGAAAAAGAACAGATTATTTTTTTTTTATATTGATTTTTTTCACTTTAAAACGGTTTAAAAAAACCATATCATCACTATGTCACATCGAATCCAGAGAGGATTTCGAAGAGTTAACAATTGAAGATATTGCAGAATTGACATTTGAATTGAAGAACAAATTCTAGCTAGTATTTCAGATACTGTAAATATATATCGTAATTGTGACATTAATAAATGAACTGGTTTTATTAATTAAATATTAAATATTCAAATTTATTTATTTTTTTATATATAATAATTACGTAATAGTATAGTTATTACTTTTCTTGATGTCTGTATAACATTATTGAAAATATTTCGAATTACATATAATAGATTTCGTTAATAAATAATTAAATTATATAATCGTTTGTCTTATGCTTCTACCGGAACGACATATAAAGCTAAAACAGACGCGTGCTTGACATGTATAATGATTTTAAAAAATTAAGTCTATCAATTCACAGCCGATGTTATTAACATCGGGCCTATGTACTAGTAAGTATTAATTCTTGATAATCGAATGGGTGATTTAACTACATGTTTTTAATTTGAAAATATTTCGCAAGGGATATTTCAAATTTTTTTCTAAATCAATGAACAGGAAAAAAATTCAAAATTTCCAATAACTACAAGAAAGGTCAAGTACAACATATAGTTGGTATATGACGCTTTTAGAAGAATCAACAACAAAAATCATATAATTTCCAACAATTTTACCATAAAATAACATCAAATTAAATCAAAATCTAAATTGTAAATCCACCAAAAAATCAAACCTACACCACATTTAATTTATAAAAAAAAAAATACAACACCCAACTATATATAACACGTGTGCGAATCGGCGGGGGCTGAACGAGTGGGCGGGTCGGTCGCGTGCGCGTTTATTTGGCCAACATCGGCGTCGAGCGCGGTTCGAATTTGAATATTTGAGGCACGTGGCCGAGCCCCGAGGGGCGGAGGCGGCCGGGGTGGGTGGTGCGCCCCCCGGGGGCCCCCGCCGCGTAATCTATCGCCGGAGTCTGCGCCCCCGACCGCTCAAATACATTTTTATGAAGTATAAGAAATTAATTGCCCGACGTGCGCGTGTCATACGCACTCTGTCACCGGGAGGTGTTTCCGACGGTTTTTTCGTTTTGTGTGTATGTGTTATGTTTTATTTTTGGATGTGAGGCATGGTTTGGCAAAGTTGTTGTATTTTTTTTTTAGACAGTGAATTGATTGGATTTCGATGAATATTATATTGAAATGTGTGTCTTACGTTGATTTTTTTTATGATTCGAATAAGTATTTTTTTTTCAATAATAATTAAAAAAGTATCATAATTATCAATACATTCAAATAATGAATCGATTTAATAAAAATAATTATAGATTAAAATTCATCTTAAAAATAATCGTCTCTGATTTCACAACTTAGTTTAACTTTATGTACTTCATACATATTTTCAATTTAATATATGTGTAGTAGTAATCTATCGAATTTCACATTAAAATTTCGCGGCTTTTCCGGCGAGAAGTCGTGGCATTTTTGCCCATTTGCGTTTTCAGTTGACGGCCCTTTGCGAATTTCTCATGGCCCTTCGCCCAGCCAAATCCTCGTATCTCGTTAAGGGTGTTCTGCCACGTGTCCAGCACCCGACTAGCGATACGTTTCATGGGATTAGGGATTTTCAATTACGGGGCAAAACGCGCGTTTGAGTATTGCGTAATTGAACGAGTGCCGTCGAGACGCAACAATGTAAATTTTTAAATCCTCGAACCCTATTCGATCGGTTCGAATTTGAATACACCCTCTTATTAAGTGTTAAAGATGTATGCTTGAAAATAATAATCATCAATTTAATAACTAAATATACCATGAACAAATCATCAGTAAAAACGTCTAATGAATTTATTCCGAATCAATGGCAACAAAACGGTTTTCCCGAATGGAAACTTTGAACAATTTTCGATAGGTCTATCGGAAGAAGACCAATCGTTTCGATTCGACGCAAATCGAGAGACCCGTCTCATGCATTATTCGTACGGGTTAATGTTGCATAATTCAATGGGGACAGTCTGGTCGGCGCGTATGGGGATTTGAATTTTTTGATCGGCGATCCGATCGGGAAAGTATGTGCGGCCCACTGCCCACCGAGGGGAGCTTTATCAACCATATGCTTATTGATGCATTGCCCCATACCCCATCGCGTTCATATTTTTTGCTTCATGTCGCAGCACTAAATTATGAATGGATATTTCGTGTCTGCGATATTTCATTTTTTTATTTTTCTTTTGAACGAGGTCAATTTTTCATTTATTTATCAGGAAATTCGTTAAATTTTACATATTTGTCAACAAAATATTTCAATTTAATTAAATATAACGATTGGTTCACAAATTAGTTGATCTATAATTGTTTTATAGAATCTTTTAATTAGATGGTTCGTAATTTTTTGGAAAATTATTAATTATGAATTAAATTTTTTTTCTTCGGTATCTTTATTGAACTTACAAGTTTCTATTGTTCATCGAAATTTTTGCTACATGTAAATATTGAAAATTATCGCTCAACAATAAGTATTTTATAGGCTACATAACACGATAAAATTGTTACAAAAATAAATTGAAATTTTTACATTATTCAGTTTTGTTTCCGTTCAAATTTTGCGTCTGATTTTTTTTTAATATAAAAAAATATGAAATAAAATAATATTTTAATTCTAATCCATCTTAAATGACATCCGTTTATATGAGTCAATACGAGCGGCGTTACATTAACAGCGCATCGCAGCCAAAATGCCTGAATAGCCAATAGTCTGTCATGTGTGAATTATTTGCGAGATAATCGGCGTACGTGCACAAGGGGTCGCCCACTAGCCAGACCAGCTCTTCGACGGTCAATACCCAATGTGGATGCCATTTTTATTGTCGGCGGACCTTCGGCTAGATTTTTCGCAATTTCAGACTCGTTTCAGCCCGGCGAAACCGATCGAATTTCGATTAATTTCGTGTCGCGTTGTTTTAGTGTCTGGCTTTTATCCCCGGTTTTCGAACCCTCGCGTGGATGGGGAGCGGTGACTTAACCCTCTGCGGACATTTAAAATTGAATCATCCCGTGTGTATTTGATATGCTAATGTTTATTTGGATGTTAGTGTAATACAAGATTATCGAGGGGCGATTTTCACTGTTGGATTAAGTCGTGCTAAGATGGATGGAAACGTTAATGCGGTGATTTGGTTCGTGTGAAAAAATAAAATTATTATGTACACATTTAATTTTTTTATATTAAATAAGGTTCGAATTTGGATCAGAAACGTATTTTGTTGTGATACTAATTAAATTGATTCGTAATAGTAGGTATATGGTACAAGTACGCGTTGCATTTGCAGCCAACGGGGGTCTGAGGGAAAGATTCTCCTCCGGTTCCGGCATTGTTCCTCACTTCCGCTTTCAGACTGATTATTTTCCCATGGCGAGCCCCACAAAGGGTCCCATCAAATTACGCCCAAGCGCCAGAATATTTATTCATTCTGCAAGTTGGGCACCGAAACAAAAACAGACTGCTTTTTTTCGTTCAGTCATAGTTGCATACGTCATTCGCCTGTTCGCATTACGCCAATATTGCTCTATTATTCACTTAATGGGTCAACATTGAATGAATCTGGCATTTGACGAATATATAGTTAAATGCGAAAAAGTGCACGTAAAAGGTTTTTGTCTGATTGAAACGAAAAACACTCAGTCATTTGGGAAATATGTCAATGCATATTTTCCCTTTCTCTCGAATGCGCATTACATTTCACAGCGCATTCACGTCGAAAATTAAAAATATCGATTTCAATTTTAATAATGCAAAACTGCGTATTTTTTTTCTCTATTAATTTCGCTCGTGCTCGTCGTTATTGAATTGTGACGACGATCGTAAACAATCGAAATCATTTCCGGATTCCGGGTTTCGGCTATATAGTATTGATCGCTCGTCAAAATGGCAAAACTTTGGCAATGACGTGCCGGTACAAATTCGCCTGTGCGAATCAAACGAACCAATAATATTCGAACCAATAGAATTAATGTCTGAAGCCATGCGAGTGATTGACGCCGCAACGCGGGTCATATCGAGCTGTCATTGTTCGCCGATCCACCAGATTTCTTATGAAAAGGGTTTTCTGCACTCGATGGGGCGATTTGAAAAGAAACTCCAATCGAACGGAATCTGGAAAGAATGTCGTTCGTTAAAAAAAGATAATAAAAAAAAGAAACGCATGTTTCGAGCGCGTGCTGGTTGAGTGTGCACATTTTCAATTTAGTTAAAGGCGGGAAAACAAAGGAATTTTGAAAATTAAAATTAAACCGCGAAATACACATGAGTTGACTGTGTTTAAAATAGAAATAGAATATTCGATCATTTTGCGGTACATAATGATAATATTTGACGTGTTTGGATAGTTCTCACGCTGCAATGATTATTTAGTTCAAAACGTATAAATTATATTGTGCGCATTGTTTTGAATGTGAAATGATTTTTCCGCGAAATTTTTACTGTTATTTTTCATTGTGATTAGATACATTTTGCTGTAGGTATATGTCTTCATTTCTTTTAAGTAATAATTATAATTTCAAAAATATTTTGTCATATTTCAAATTTTGCGAAAAAATTGTGTTAGTTTCGAGCGAGTACACTTAATAAGTCGGTAAACAAAGTGTGTTTTGCGGCAGGCAGTTTGGTTCGGGAAAACCTCGTCATTTATATCTGGTGACACCTCTGCGGGATGGCTTTATCTGTGGCTTCTAGCTCATTAACTGGACCATCAGTCACCGGCCCTCGCTAAGACACAAGATTGACAACCTCTGATTATTTATAATTCCCCTTTCCCCCTTAAACTCTCTGAAAATCACCGCTCTCGCGACGCATCGCTAAACGACATGCATTTCGAAATCATTTGCATAAAACCCAACTGCCAAATCATCATTCACGACACGAAATCGGTTTATTTAACAATTATTCAATCGAATAATCATTCGAAATTCCGATAGATGGCATTATTTGGGGCGAACAACAGTTTCGCACACAGACCGTTCTAAAAAGCCGACGATAACGGTACATCGACATTTATAAAATAAACGGCGTCAAGTTTGAGCCGCTAAGTCCGGGCCTGTGCAAACACAAAAGTGTGCCGAGGCAAAATCCCACCCACGGCCACCCCCTTTCGGCTAAATTGGACACCCACCAGGGGTGGGTTCGCGGGGGTGGTTTGCGCTGATTGGGGCGAGAGCTGTCGTTCGCATAACCAATCTATTTAACGTCGGCTAGCGCTAATAGAAACCCGCTCTTAGAAAACTGCCGGGTCAACGTTTGCGAAACACTTTTTATTTATTTTCCGTTTGTTCGGCGCTGAAAACGTGCGAAATGTAGCGAGTCGCTGTTTTGTCGATTTATCGTGTGCGGTGAATGTTTAATCGATATGTGAGTGTGTTTTGGATTTACGAAATGCGTTTTTGTTTTCGTTCTTCAAATGGTTGTTGAAGTTTTTTTAAGACGAAGTTATGGGTTGTGTTTTTCGAAAAATGAGGAATGAGGCAGATTTTTTGCTGTGTATCATAAAATTATCGTTTAATTGAAAAGCGTATTTTTTATATATAAATAATACTTTAGAGCTTGTATTATGTTATAGAACATCAAGTTTTATTATTCGCTTCATTTACCTTCAAAATCGAACACACTTCAACTTTCAATAGCAATTGCATTTTGACGTGATTGTTATTTAAGAGGCTACTTTATATTCTTCAGTGATGTTATTATCTGTTTCGTTAAAATATTTTTATAAATACCCATTTTTTGAAAAGAAAACTGAAATTATTTTTTTCGACATATTATATTGTTTTTTTTTTTTCACATAAATTTTATTTTATATTATTTTTGAAATTTAATGATGCATATTTATAGCTTTACTATAAACATATCGATAAATTGGTTTAATTGATTTCGCATCGAGGCATTCGATTTCATTGAACGCGTATTTATTATTGAGCGTGCGAAGTTCATCACTACCGCGCGAAATAACACAACATAATTTTCCACAAGCAATTGTGACCGCCGTCGTATGAATAACTTGTTTTTGCCATTCGACAAGAGCCCTCGACGATGTTCAATTAGTTTTCTTCCCTCGGAAATAATCCACCGGCACGTTCATTATCCGTTTTTCTTACCGGCAAATTATGAAATTCACAAGTGCGTATCCCCCTTTATACCCGCGGCATTTTATTTATTTAATTTTTCCAAGGCTATTCTCCGTCTTGTGTTGCGGACGGACGCTTCGTGGCCCTCCAGCCTAATTCCGCGCACGTAAAAGCCTATCGGAGAAAGAGGCTGAAAAACTCGCAGCGAAATGTAAAGGCCACTTACGGCTGGCTGAAATAAAAGGTGGCCTTTTGGCCGGCCCAAAGAGATCCGTCCACCTCGCCGGCCCACCCCGAATCTGGCCCAAATCCGCCTCTGGATGATGAATGGGCTCGGACAGACGGACGGGCATCCACCAGAGGCCAGATGAATGGCCGACCTCAATGGCCCGGGAGCACCTCGACGAGGTCCCTCAAGGTATTCAGGCGCGGACCCTGAAGGGCCTCGAGAGCAATTTGCGTTTTGCCGACTTTAAAGCTCCCCGATTCGAAATTTGACGTGTCTTTCTCTTCGGTGGGAGGGGACCGAGATGGGAGGGATGCGGCCTTCGACGGTGTTGGATTACATTTGAAGATTTTGTAAAGCGGACCCGCCTCGACCCGTCGTATACTTTTATTCTAATGGTCGTATTTAGCAGGCTTTTCGGAGACTGTGATGCGAAAAGTTTTTCGATTCAGCTAGAGACTAATAGAAAAAGTTGAGCCGTTTTATTTTAGAGTAATTGATTTAAAAATATATAATTTTTTTAAATTTATTATAGACACGCATCGCTTATGAATAAAAACCGCATTTCTATAGTTCACGGGAATTTGCTCCGATACATATTTCATAGTCCATTCATTCCGTTCACCGTGAAAGCAATAAAGACGCAGTTTCTTCTAATGCGTTTTTAAACAGATAAATCTTTCAGATTGAAGATTTTGCGAATGACCGGTTTTTTATAGTGACGTGTCACTTTTTTCCGGAACGAATGTTTTTCCTTTGGTGGCATTTGCTTGTTCTTTATATTTATTTATGAGAGCGCTCAGCACAATGATTTATATTGAGAAAACATCTTTTCTGCGGATTTTCTCCCGTTTTCGCGGACTTGATGTATTTATACGCAATCCAGAAACCAGTTCCATGCCATTATTAAGGAACCTGTTCCCATTCAATAAGGGCAAATAATAATAAATAATAAAGGAAAAGAATAAAGCTGAACGGTCTTCTATTTTTCAAAACACCCGCCATAAATTCGGTCACGCTTTTGCAAATTATTTCAACGATGAATCTATTGAGAATGAATTATTTGTTGATTTTTAATATTATTCTTCTAGTTGAAATACGTGAATAAATTTCATCTAAGTTGATGAGAAATATAATACCATATTCAGACTTATAATATTTATTTAATTCTAAATAATTCGAAATATATAAGAATTTTTATTTCATAATAAATACTTAATTAAGGAAAATGAACTTATTTACAAACATAGAAAAAAAATACTAAATCGTCAGCGTAAATATAGTAGATTTGAAAATATAAAAACCTTATTCAAGTATTACGTGGAAAAAAATGCGAAAAAACGGTGGTCGTTATACAAGCATGAATACATGATTTCGGTTTAATGATAGCCCCCGGGTAGGCAAGACGGTGCTTTCGTAGTTTTTAAAAATGCATGTTTACCGGCGGAGCTGACCACGGGGTGAATTATTATCCAGTAGGGTGGTTTTTCCGTCAGCCATGGATGTAAAAGATGAGAGGAACGGCAACTGGGAATGTAGCCTTCGGGCCTCTTGTAAAACAATAACCGACGCCCTCCTCTTAGTCCGCCGCAGACCGTGTTTTGCCAGACGATGTAATTTCGTAAACAGCGGTGGCAAAACCGCATGCAAAATTTTTATATACACCGGTTTCTGTTTGGTATGCGTGTTTTTTATCACAAATTTTCTCTCTCTTGTTTATATATATGAGCTTATGTAATATACGAGAGTTTGCATTTGCTGTATTTAGGAAGCTTTACAAGCTGGATTTGACCGGTTCGTGTGGTCGACGACGAATAATCTTGAAACCATTCAGGTAAACGTAGCCTTTGATTAACATCCAACTAGAACGTCGACGTGTTCTGTTATTATGTGATATTATATATAACACATAAATCAATATTCAGTAGAAATAAATTAAGATTCAATTTGCTAAAAAAAAATAATTTGAATATTCCTAGCTTTTTGTGTCAGATAGATTTTCCTATAATTTTCTTTCCTACTGGAATCTTATTCGATTTTGATTTTATTGCATGAATACTCAATTATTTTATTTTCCATTTATTTGGTTGATTTTCACAATTTTTTAACTAAATCTATGGTCACTTTAAATCAATGTATTAAACTATTACGATTACTCTGAAAATTTTACAATTTCTTTGATTTAGAACAAATTTATCAAGCTCCCACATTCTTACACTATTTAGAATTACGTACACTATAAGTACCTCGACGATTTAATAAAATCAACGCAAACAGGATTTGCGTTTCATGCTCGAGAGTTTCATTCACAACAACGTCCATAATCTTATCATTGTCCTCTGCACGACCGGTCGTCTACTTATACGTAAAGCGATAAAGATATCACGCGTCGCATTAAATCACACCTTAATATAATATTGTAATATATTGCGAACGCGCAATATAAATAAACAATTCGCAGTTTAATTATAGAGGTTTCTTCGAGCCGCGAAACCCGCTCGCCCGCGCTCGAACTAATTCGGCATAAGAATGTGGCACCACGTTCTCTTCCCGGAACGTCGAAATAAAAATGCCATAAACGAGAATTTTAAATAAGAATCGCGCACGGCCGAGACTAAGTCCTGAAAGGCTTGTAAGACCATGATCTGAACTTGGGTCTATCCGGGACAAGAAGGCTGATGGCACGCGTATGCTGCGACACGTCGCTAATCTTGTCGTTTGGGAATTAATGAGAGCAATGTGTGATTCGTGTGTGGGAAATTTCATTTTTATTTATTGCACGGATAATAATTCAATTTTATTTATGTTTCCTGTTTTAATGGTGGATTCAGTTTATATTGATAAATTTCATAATATATTTATACATTTGTTTTTTTCTTCAATTTCCGCCTAAAGAACCTCGCATGGACGCTCCACAAAAGGCGTTTCAAGGCGAAACCGCTCCACATTCACCATTAATTTTAAAACAAATTCGAATAGGGTCCCCAACTATATAATAATATAATATTATCGGAGATGGGCTGAGGTCATCCGCCGCCCAGATTGTCGATTATGCAAACGGTGCGATCTGGATCTGCGTCTTCTTTCACGAAGCGGTCTCGCACCACGCACCTGGGAACCGGCCTCGAAAATGCTTTTAGTTCAACTTTTGAATGTCGTAAGCGCCTATAAGCCCATGACGGTGCTTACGACGTTTCTATGTCGGGATGTTTCAGCCCATAAAGCGCGACTCATTTCAATATGAATGGAGCCCCTGCGACCAGGTGCAAACCGGGGTGTGTGTATGTGCGCGCACGTGTGCTCGCTCTCGCATCTAGGACGTATTTTTTGACGAGTCGAAAAAATATTTTGCGAAAATTCGATGTGCCCGTCATAGAGAATGATGTAGATCTGACTGGTTTCGGAATGGGTGATTTTGCCGGGTTGGAGGATATCTAATTATGTGAGTCGTCGAAATTTTCAATTGTGAATTTGGTGATTAGCTTATATGCTATTGTGAATCTTTCAATTTTTCATACACACTAGTTAAACGATGTGTGAGATGTTAATTTTATGTGCGCTCTTATCATTTTACTAAATAATGGACACGCCCGATAAGGAAAAATGTCTAAAATTTCATAACTATTAGAAAAATCTTTTTCCGCAGTAAATTTTATTCGGAATGTAAGTGTATAATAAGTAAAAACCGTTATAAGTAATTTTTTTAAAATAAATAGATTGATTTGGTCGTATTTTTTTATATAGAATAAATAATTTTTATTAATCCAATTATAAGATTTATTCGAAAACGTTACGATCCATTGAAATATAAACGTATGAAGCATATTAAATTTAATGCGCATTCAATGCTAGATCGTTTCTTGCGATACATACTGGTGGCGATGTCTGTCGCACAAACTTGTCAGAACAAAATGAAATCCGTCGCGAGCATCTCGTGTTACCCGTACCTTATGCATTGTAAGACGAAAAGTTTGACATTTGATATCTTCAATAAAGGAAAACGAAGACGAAGGGTAGAGGGGAAACGATTATAAAAAAAAACATGAATTTTGATATGCCGCCCATTCATGTGGAGCTCAATGGAAGACCGCGACAAGATCGCGATCATAATCTTCTCCGTGCCGAGGGATGCCCGTATTTACCATAATTGATCGGACGATATAGAAAAATCATTTATTTTTGTCGGCGACAATATTGTGTGAATTGATTGAAAATGTTGTCATTAGGGAAGAATACTGTCCTGCTAATACCTATGGGATTGGGGTGGGATTTTCGGGGGTAGAGCCCTTATAAGTTCAACGCTGATCCGATGCTTAAACATCGGTTTTACGCCATCGCACGCCGCTCAACCACACATCATATATACGAGAATAGGGGCCCAGTAATTATATTTGCGAATAAAATATTAAAAGTTTTTTTATATAATAAAAATAACCGTTGAAAATGCACGGAAGTGAAATTTAATGAAAAGAAAATCATTTCTCAACACTAGTAGGGACGGCTCAGACGATGTTGTTGATAGATCAGATCAATGAAACCTTCCATCAGAACCCGGATTTTGCGATGTTATCGCAACTAAATTAAAACATTTCCCTGTATGTTAAGGATAGAGGGGTAGGAGGGCAAGCCTGCTCAGATAATATCTATCCGATAATGCGCAAGCTAGGGATCCGCACCAAGGTAGCTGAATCGATTTTATTTTCATGCAAAATTATAAAAAAATACGTAATTCGTTAACTCCACTTATTTGCAATACACGTTAATTGCACATTCAGACCATAATTTCGGGAAAGTCCCTGGGTTGCTTCGTCCAGCGGATTTCCACCCAACTTTCACACTTCTATCCTATTATCTTTAACCGGCAACGAATCCTCCGCCCGGTAGAAGCCTCGAGTCAGCACAGCCTTCGTTGCCACATCGTCGTTGTTGTTGTGTGTCTGAAGCGTGCCGGGATAAGCGCCACCTCGCTACCCCGCATGATCCTTTCAGCGAGAGTTGCCGCCGCGGAATACCAATTCGGCGCTCGCACCGCCCTGAATACAAACATTCCACATAATGCTCCGGCATTATCTTCATTCATCCCCTTTCCTTTGCCCATTTGATCATTCAATTCCTTATTTACCGTGGCCGCTTTCTTTTCGTCGGCCCGCTACCTTCTTCCGCTGGCTGGCGAGCGCGTCTCATACGTGTACGAAATAAAATGCTTGTTTCTTTTATGGGTTCGCGACTCGTGTGTGTGTGTGTTCGTGTGTCTGTCCGCCCATCTGACCGGAGGTACGGACTCTGCCTTTGTAGGTTCGAATACGTAAGAGGAAGGATTGATACGAAGTGGATGTGTATTTATTACGATTTTAGAATCTGTTTGCCGGCGAATGAGTTTCTAAGCCGGACGTACGGTTGTCTACTCATGCGTTTTGCTCGAATGGGATGATGTTCTTTTAGATATTGATGTTTGAGGTTTTGGCATTTTATTTATTCCTACGATTGATCGAGTATACGATTTGAAAAACATATTGGTTCGTTGAAAACTATTTCGTTTTAATAAATTGATTTTGTGATTCTATCATTTATGTGAGACTAATATTCACTATTTGGTCGTTAATGAATTTATTTCAATTAATAGTTGAAACGTTTATATCACATATTTTTGCAAGATTTTTTTTGCATAATGACGGTAGTCAAGAACTAAATTTGAGTCGCGGAAGCACTGAAAAATGATAATATCTAATACCCGGAGAATGAGGACGAAAAACTCCACGCTGCGCAAAGAACAAGAAATTACCATTGAAGCCTGACAAGAGGAGTGCCAACCTCTCTAACGACCCATTCTCCTCGTGTGATCCCGGTCACAAAAAGAACAGGGGAACAGATCGCCTAATTTCCCCTCCCCTTCCTCCCTCTACTCCTCGGCTTCTTCAGTCCCCTCCCCTGTTCCATCTGGCGGCACTCTCCTCCCTGGTCTCCCGGTCCTCATTCTCTCTTCTGGATGGAGGGCAATCTTCGCGTGTGATTTCTGCTTTTAATTACTCTCCCTTATCTTCGCTCCCTTGTAGCGCCGGGCCAATGCTACCGGCATTTTCTTTTCGAAGGAAATTCATGCAAAGTGTTTTTACGGCGGCATTATTCTCGTAAAAATGTGTCCTCATCGTCCCGAGCTCAAAAGTGGAAATCTATTTGCGACAATGTGAGTTTTCTTTGACTTTCAATGGTCGTCAACCCGACTTTTCTTTTTAGTTACTTTCGCTAATCAGCATTAAAAACTCTCACTTTTTATAACGGCTTCATTGGAACAAGCCGTTTTTGTTCAGTACTTATATGCATGCAAAACGCGTAGAATTTCCGAAAGTCAAAAAAAAACATTTATTTTAGTAAATTAAATTTCAATAATATTTTTTTCTAATCAAAAATGAAAAAAAAATAACTATATCAAATAAAATCTAGAAATTATATATTGCACGTTATATACGAGCTGCAGAAAGCGTGTTAGCCCCAGGCAATTCAGGAGCGCCAGCTCTGACGCTTAATTACTACCGGCCAAAGAAAAGTTCCGGTGCGGGGCGTAGCTCCTGATGGGGGCCTCTCGATGAGGCTCCTGCCAACAGTACTGACACATTCATTAAGGAAATGATACTAGGCGATGCCGGAAAAACCTTAATTTATCAAGATGCTTCGTGATTCGCATTCGTATGTTGTTTTCTCTAAATATTTAGTTTATATTTGTTGCGGAAAATTATTGGATAAATAAAATTTTTGCCTCATAATTATTGGTCTGCAAAAAATCAGTTTTTTATACTCTGCCAATAATTAAAGAAAATTTCGATCGTTTCAGCTTTATCTATGGAAAATGCAAGTAATTAAATGAGATGACTTCGATATAGAGTCCGATGTTTAATTACGCAGAATAATTATAGCTTGCGCTCTGCTATCACCACCCTCATCCTATGACCTATCGAAACTACCCTTGAAGTCAAGCTTCAATACTTGCATATTGTATAATGGGTACACGTATTCGTATACAAAATACCTACGTGTGCAAGTATGAAGGGAGTCGATGATTCACGATGTTCCTAACAAGACTTTTCCTGTAATTACGTGCAAGTGAAGAAGTCCGATTTTGAAAGATAGCTCGAGCGAACTCAACATTCATAAATTTTATTTCATTCGTTTAGAGATATCCTGCATATTACTTCAATATCATAGTCAAAATGAAATATGGAAGTCGGCGTCGAGCACCGTTCAAATGCCATTAGCCGCTACTTTGCCGCGCAATTAACTCCCGCTGGAACAATAAACCTGAGATTTTTAACGACTCGTTAGAGAAATCGAGATTTTAACGGCGAGGGTAGACAGCTTATTATCGATAAGTCGAAAACCTTTTAAAAATTAATTTGATGAAAATTAATTTATAGTTACGAAAACTCGGAAAATTTTTAGTGTAATTTGCTTGAAATATTTGTTCGATTTTGTGCGTTTCGTCGAAGGAAATGTCGGCGGTTCCCCACAGATAAAAACAGGTAGATAAACGAATTGTCCTTTTTTGTCTGTTTTTTTTTTCGCCCACTGTTTAACTGCAGTATCAGATAACACGTATTGCAAAACAAGGGTCGATGCTTGTTCTGATAAAATTCTCGCTTGTTCGCAACTAGATTGTTAAGTTTCATTTTCTAGCTACCGCTGTGCTCTACGGCTTTGCATTCGAAATTAATTCCAAATGCAAATTAAAATCCTACGTTTATGAAGTTTTCCTTTGAAAAATTTTCTACCTAAAAATGATATTTATTTTTATTATATTTTTATCATACTTGAATTAAAATACAGATAAAAAAATATATCAAAATTAAAACAAATGTGAAACCATTGGTTTTTGAACGACATCACCCATACAACCATTGCATCCTCTTGCTTCCTTTACTTTATACCGAGTATGAAAGCGATCGTCCAAAAAGGGGCGACTTCCGGCTACCAACAACCAACTCTTAGAACCTACTATCAACTGAAGTTTCCCCACACTTTCACTATCAAAAAAGCACTAAGATTCTAAGCGAATCCACATCCAATCGGTTTGAGTTTCGCCCAAAATTGTTAATGCATCTCACATTAATTCAAATCAACTGTACGCTTAAGTGCATACGATAAAAATTGATTTTAAGCCGCTCACAAACTATCATTTTTCCTGAAAAATTTTCATCAAGTTTTGACCGGAGTTTCATACGAAATCACTGTCGCAAGTCGTTCGCAACTTTCAGCCATGGGGTGGATGTTACAGGGGCGGATTTGCGGGACGGGGTCGCACTCGACAATGGGGCCTCGCGTAACAATGGGCCAGCTGAATCACGGGGTGAAGTAAAAGAGAAGGTCCCCTTATATGGACGAAGTGCGGGAGGGGCAAGTTCATAATCGATTTCTGATAGTACCGACATAGTTTTATGAGTGTACGTTCGACGTTTTTGGTCGACGCACCATGAAAAATTGTTACATTTTGACGATTTTTGGCATGTGATTGCTCTGATTGTGTTGATTTTTTATATGGCACGGATGTGGTTAAAATATGATTTTGATTCGAAAATGAATTTGTGTAATTTTTAATATATGTATGAAAAAATTATGATGCAATAGTCAAATAGTTTGTTGAAATCACAAACTCGGTTTATTAAATCAATAAAATAGAATTTATTTTCATAAAATCTAACTTCAATAAAGATGAAATAATTTTTTTATTTAGCTTATAATTTTTGTTTATTGTGATCACACTGATGTGTCCAAGCATTCATATTAAAAAAAATATATATATTCACAAATCTGGTTTACCTGAATTTGAATATCATTCATTCATTTTAATAGTAGCACATATAATATCATTCAGATTATTTTTATGTAAAATAATTCACGAAACTTTATATCCTCGTTAAAAACATTCGATATATAACATTATTTTAATACTGATAATAGTTTAAATTTTAATCTACCACAAAAACCATCAACCCTTCCTATCTGATGACTTTTTATTCGAAAACGTCCATTTAATCCGACCCATTGTTTCAATTAATACCGTAATTTATTTCATTAGGTGTCGCACGGGTACAGCAATGCGTTGGGTCCTCTTTTATGCCCGCAGCACAATATTTCACTCGGACATTAGTATTTTATTTCGTAGTCCCCATAGTCACACACGTGTTTAGTTCCCCAAAGTGTAAGTCGCCAGAGGGGGGAAGTAGGAAGGGGGCCGAGGGGGGAGGGGTCGT
>JAOXNN020000037.1:3793616-3820542 GCA_028571205.2 Hydropsyche betteni | reverse complement strand
TCGACCGATCACCATATAAAAAATAATTTGATTTAAAACGCCGAGTCCCGAGCAACGCCGGGTACTACCGCTAGTATGATATAGAATGCATATAATGATGATGTTAAAATAGTAAATATTTTTTGCGTTTTTACCATATAGTCAAAACTATTATAACTTTATAAAATGGGACGATCAAGTACTTAATTGTGCAATTCAATTTATTGTAATGTAAATTGAATACGGTATTCGTGGTTTTAAATTCCCCTATAAAAAACCGTGAAGGCTGTGATTTTGTTATTTTAAAAATTTAACTATTCATAATCATATCTTTAATCAGAAATCTAGTGTGTATCTAATATTTATAAAAATCAATTTTATTTTAACTTTACGTTCATTGAAAATATAAATATCCGGGTTCGGATAATTCGAATAATTTCCTTTTCCGATTCATAATTCACAGCCCTAATATATATTTCTATATCGCAAAATCAATCAAATTCCCAATCTCGATAAAATCAACTAATCACAATCATATTTTCCCTAATCACCCCAAACGATTCAAATTGAAAACTCTAAAACGTGCATACGAACAATCGCGAAAGCACGTCGACGACCTTTCGGCATTGCATCTTGAAAGATTGAATAGTTCTCTTATTGCGCGCGCGGGTTGCCCAGGAGACTGGGGCGGGGGGAGGACGCAGGGCGCCGGGGGTGGCGGGGCGCGGGCCGGGGGGCTTCGGGGGCGGGGCCACGGGGGGCACCGCCCACGTCCCCTCCCCCTTCGTCTTGGTGGCTTCCGCTCTTGGCCGACGTTCGCACTCGCTCGCAGGAAGCGGATGGACGCTGGCGCATGAAGCCTCTTTTCAGGGGTGCTTTCAATTTTGAAAATGATATTTTTTTAGATGTATTTATTTCGGATGTTTTGTAATGTGGAAATTGTTATTTTTTCGATTTGAGATGAAGGTTTTGTATGGTGATGATAACAATGTCGTTGGTAGCTAAAAGTCGTTGATAAAGTAGCGGGCACTTATGAAAAATAAATATGCTTGAATTTATGATGGAATAGGAAAAGTCATATAATACTCGTAGATCGTACATAAGATGGTAATAATCACATCCTACCACTTTTTCCTATATGAATTTTCAAATTATTGTATAATAATTTCCATGTTTTTAAAATTACAATAATTTGAAAATTAGCCTACAAGAAACCTGGATATAACGTTTACTTTTAAAGAAAATTTAAATAAAATATGTGAGTTTTCAATATATCAAAAATTTGATGTTTCAAAAAAACTAAACCTTTTTATTCTTCTCAAATACATTTTCATGAATACGTTGTTTTTTTTTGAATTTTTAAATATTTTTATTTCAATAAAAATTTCATAAACGTTATCGAAATTGATTTTTATTATACTGAAATTTCGAATAGAGTGCATTTTTAAAAGCACGTAGTTTTATGTCGGCAATGAAAAAAACGCAACGAAAATAAAAAAAAAGAAAATTAACTGTTGTCCGCGCTGGTAACAGAATTGGTGTTTGTGTGCACGCGATTCGTACTATTTGTTTTTCGTCTTTTTATTTTTTGCGTTTTGTGCACGCAAAACTGTCTGGAGCAGTACAATGATTAACAAATATGAGGCCATTTTTTCGTGTCAATCATTTTTATTTCACGTCCAGTGGTCGCGGCTTTTCTGCACGAAAAACACAAAACCGGATGTCCGGAAAAAAAAGAAACTAATATCCGCTTCCCTATTATTAGACGCACCGACCTGTGCAGTTGTCCGCCTGCGGTGTGCCAAATATGAAAAGTCGCATTCACTTTTGAAATAATTTACAATGGAAAATCATTAACTGTTTTTCTATCTATATTTTTATTTATTCAAATTAATGTCTACTGAATCAAAATATTTTCCAGGCTTGTTACGAATAATAAATCAGATAATTCAATGTACATAGTCACATATCTATTAAATAGGTGTACCGTAATATCCATACCTTTTTTAGGGTCAACGACATGTTATCGAACCTTTCGAATCTTTATAACCGAGAGAGACCACAATTCCGTGATTAAGGTGTGTACGGATGTTCGCAGTAAAACTAGATTTCAGATATACATTTATAAAAGAGGACAATCCATACGAGCACACACAATCCCACTATATACGATATTTTGGAGGGAGAGTCGGCGCCGGTTGAGTTATGGCCGATGACCGCAATAAAAGCGTCTCTCCCGGAACTGGACCCGGTCTTCGGCTCCCGAGGGACCCGCGATTTGTGACCAGCTCACCTCGACTATCTCTTGAACCATCCTGTTCTAGGAATTTTATTGAAATTGTGCGAAATCCGAGCCGCGCATGATACCGCAGTGTTCTGCACGCCTCCGCTGCGGGATGTATTGCGTAGGTTTCGGGGATGGTTTTACGTCCGATAAAATAAATGTGATGGTTTCTCATCCCTCATTTCTGGTCAGCGCACCCTTGAATGTGTCCACCCTTGTCCGAAGTTCCCGTTTTTCCCATCGCCCCCAAGATATCTGACAGTCGTCAGATTGTGATTGCGATCATCCCTTCAGGCTGTGTGACGGGAGCGTACTGGAATTTTTTGCGTTTCTATTATATATTCGGATTATATTCGAATGAACAAATAATGAAATTCTCATCGCGTTCGCATGGAGTTCATCATTTTTCATATTCTTTGGATAGTGTTGTCTGTTAGTATGTTTTCAAATTTCAAATAAATAATACTCGGAACGATTTTCTTTCAGAAAATTTCCACTTTTAAAAGCATAAATAACTACCGATACACATGTATAACTTACACTAGGATATATAGAAAATATTTTGTGATATAAGCAGTTGCGCAATTTCATACTGCTGTGTGCTTTCGTGCAATTTTCTATAAAAGAAGTCGAGCGTTTCGGTCCTGTGCTGTTGGCGGCCCGACCGGAAACGTATTACCCGCCAGCAATGACCTCCGGCCGGACCGGATATTGATATATTTCACGTGATATAAATCGTGCCCGGAGAGCGCCACCAATAAATAAACCACTTACATCCAGTGCTTGCATCCACGCGAAAATTCCGAAATATAATTCGCGAACTGCTCGCTAATGCGCCGGCATTTTGTAGAAATTTCCACGGACGCTCGCTCGAAAAGTGGAAACCAGTTGGACTCGGAGGACTCGACGGACAAAGAACAAGCCGACTCTCGAGGGCTGTAGGGCTTGAGAAGCTCGCACAAAGGGCCAGACAAAGGATGTAAAAAAATCGAATGATCATTAATCGAATGAATGGCGACAACCGGTGCGACGTGTTCTGCGGCTCGTCTCTCGGATGATACATATTTTCTTTTTACTAATCTCTTGGTTTCGCTTTTTTTGAATGTCCACGCATAAAGTGGAAGCATTTACAGTAAAAGGAGTTGTTTTTTTAATAAATGTGCTCTACAACGAAACTTACAATTAGTTTACTTATAATATGAAATATAATCGTATGATTTTCATTCAGAAAACATAAAATTTTTTGAATAATTTTTCATAAGTAATTTAATACGATATTTCACGTTGCGTTTCTTCATGTGCTTATTATAATTAATTTGAAGTCTCATTCCATTTTCGTTGTGTGTCCTGTAACCGCGGAACAGGCTATACGTAACGTGCGCGTTATTAAGTACACATTTGGAATGAATAGAATGGATCCGTGTTCCCGAAAAGCCAAATATATATTCTATAGGGAGTGATTTATGGGTCGGCAAGCCACGGCTAGTTCCTACACAACGTACTAAACCGAAACCGGCAAGTGAGTAGAGCGACACGCGCTTTTTTCAAAAATTTTATGGCTCACATTATACAAATTGAAGCACAACATATTGCAGAATATAATATTGAAGCACACACAACGAATGCATTTTTGCATACTGTTTTGTTTCCGAGACGGTAATAGCCGTCGGTAATGACGCGGCATACATTCAACGCAGCTGGAAAAATCTACCTTTGAATTTCCCAAACGAGGAAAACTCGTCTCGTCCGCAACGTGAATTCGTTGTAACGAGTGATGCTTTTTTTTAAATGATGCACATAATACTCTTCTTTCCTTCTGCAACAGATATCGTATTGAAGTTGTTCAAGTAATGCTGAAAATATGCCTTTTGTGCCGGTATGAATTCTACAATCCAACCAACGGCCTCCATTATATAAATATTTAAAAAACTTTCGACGTTCATGCTGAAATATTTTCACAACGTACTTTAAATGCTCTTTTACGTATGAAAATTGTATACAATGTACATTGCACAGTAATACGATTATTTTTGTTGAATATTATTAATTTTTTTTTCGTTTTAGGTATGTGGATTTTTCTACTTGATTTAACTGTAAGTTTGCCTGCTTTCATATTAATTTTTATTTGAATGTATAAGATAAATTTTATTTGCAATATTTTTTTTAAAATTCAGGTTTTTATTCTAATCCTCGGAGTAAAAGCATCATATTTTTCAAAATCAAAAATTTGTACTACATCGTCCGCATCGAATTTCCCTTCGATTACCCTAATCGTGTCGACACGAACGTCGCCGCATTCGATCGAGCACCCATTGTCGAACCTCGAGATCGACTTTGAATACTAAACTTCGACGACTTACCATAGTATGGTGCGATGCGTCGCCGCATATCGCTGAAAATTGAAGCACACACGCGTCATTGTGGTCCCGTTCATATAATGTGCATAATAAATATAATATACTTCTCCGCGGCGTGTACCACCATTGACTGGCGCTCCATCCTAGAAGGACTCCTAAGCCATTTAGCGTTGAATGGCCCGCGACTCTTCTTGGTTCGCATGCAATAAGAAGGTGGTTCGCGTGCATTATACGCTTCTTATTATCCATGCCGGTTGCCGTTCGTCGAATGCTTCTCTGCTTCTTCTGGTGCTGGTTTCCCACAATGGCTGCCGCGGGTACGTCTGCTGAAACCCGGCCATTGTAGTGCGAACTAGCTCGCTCCGCGGGGCGATGCATCCTTGCACCATTAAAATATTGGTTCATCCACTTGTAGTGTGCTGGATGTTAACCGGGAAACGCTTTAAGCGGATGGAAGTTGATCTTACGTCTTCGCGGTCTCTTTCCGCTTTCGGTACATAGTTTGATTTTCATTGTATCATTCGACTTTATCAAATTGAATAATTGAGCAATTTCGTAAATAACTAGATGTTTCATGTGTAAAGTAGATATTTTATATAGGACAAAACTGGTTAATATTAGTTATACAGGTTTTTCGCCTCAAGTTGAATGTTTTCCACTTTGAACCAATTACTTTCAATATCGAATGGAATATTTTTCATTTTAAATTAAATATTTTTCATTTCAAATTAATATAGTTTATGGTATTGTAAGTAATCTTTTTGGACGATTAAATACAATAGGGTTTTTGATCTTGATCCTGAAGATTTAGTTGATTGTTAAATAATTTGTCTTCGCCTACATAAATGCGTCGGAAACAAACATTCGACACTTTCGGCGCTTGATTTATTGTCAGTACCATTGTTTTACATTTTACAGATTGATTTAATTATGTAGTACATATGAATATATGTAATTATGAAGAATTGATTCCAGGTACGTAAAAAACAAAATCGTTTACTGGTACTATAAATGCGAATGATAAGAGAGAAAAAAATATTTTCAATGGATGACAGATCGACTTGAATCGACGAAGATTTGAAAAGGAAAATATTTATTTTAAAATCAAAAATATTTTATTTAATATGAAGAATATTTAATTTTAAATGGAAAATATTTGATTTAGAGTGGAAAAAAATTAATTTGATGTGAAAAACCTACATTCGCTCCATTATTAAGATATTCATCTCGACGTCATTAAATTTATATTTAGACACAACGCGTCTAAAAAGTGAAACATCCTTTTCAACATTGATCGATGATGATCGATTATTAAAATTTTGAACTATGCAATAGGACCTCGATGTGCTCTATTCGAGCGCACGCGCTCTCGAATCTAAACGCATTTCACTTTTTATCGTGACATTGTAAAAGTCCACCCTAGCGATATATCGCGGAAGACGCATCCGACATCAATCCTTTGTCGTTTTGCGCTGATTTTTTTCAATGTCCTTTGTTGGAAGCCAAACAATATCTGCGGGGGCCAGAGGTCTCCGGCCGCCACCTTAACCTACCGTAACGTGTTCACTATTGAATACGCCCAAACAATGAGCTCTCGGCCCGATTTGTGTAGTACGCATTATACGTGTATTATTATGCGCGTTATTTATTTATTTATTCATTATTCGCATTTTTTTCGCTTTTATTTGACGCGTTTTGAGCGCTCGCGTTATTATTTTATTTCACTTTGTCGCGAGATAATGCCGCGCCACTTGTTGAACGAGACACGTCGTACGGTTTTTATTATTGCGTTATTATTATAAATTACACACGAGCGCGCGATAATAACGCTCATTTGATAAAGTCTCGCATTGAATTGTGTCTATTCATACGAGCCAATAATGTAAATGCGCATGTAAACTGTTTGTTTGTGTATTAGACGCGGGACGGCTTTCGGTTTTTTTTTATTGATAACCTAATTGAAAGTAGTTTAATCAGTAATTATGGGTGTAGATGGAAAATTTATATTTGGTGAGTCATGATTTGAGAACGCTAGTTTTGCTTTTTTATAAACATTTTTTTAATATAAGTATTTGGAGTATTATGTATTTGAAGTATTTGGGTGACCAAATTTACCGTGATTTTCATTTACTGATAATCCGGTATTTGTTTACTAATAATCGGCTTTCCGGAAAAATTACGATTATCAAAAAAATTGTAAAACCAAAAATACTATCCAAAAAACAAACAATATTTTTCAAAACAGAAACCATATACCTACCTACACAACTCAATATTTTTCAAAATATAATATTTTCTAAAAAACATGTTTTTAAAAATATTCGAAACAATTTTTTTTATTATTTATAGGTAAACTCCCATTTAATGTAATAAATAGCCTTCTTCTCGTATAAATATTGTGTCATCGTCATTATTGTATCGTATTATGTTATTTTTTATTTATGAAAAGTATATTTTTCCGGAAATTTCAAAGTTTTTTCTCATATTATAAAATTAATTAAGTCGATTATCATTAGATTTATTCTATAATTTTCCTAATATAATCAATTAGCAATTTATTTTGTTATTAAAATGATTAAGAGAAACTTTTATTCAGATGTAACTAAAGTGATGCACCAGTTGTTAATCAAGTACCAGTAATTGACCAATTCTCATAAAAACGTAAAAATTAAGGTTTTAAAATGCAATATTCTTTCAGCAAGAGAACGGTTAGATTAGCTGTTTATTACAACTTATCGATCACACCCTTTCCGAAAGATCTCGGTCTTTAAAAACCTTAGTTTCTACATTTTACTAAGAAGTGATCAATTATTGGTACATGGTCAACCATTTGTGTCGTTACATTATATCTTTGAAAAATTAGTTTAATTTTCCTAAATCTTTGAAATTTTCCAATATTTAATTCCTTTTAAATTCAAAAATAACTAAGTTATTTTCGCATAACGGCCAATCGAAACATAAAAAAATTCTATTAACATCAATAAAATTCATAAAATAATACCTTCAATGAAACCCAATTCAGGACTCCCCACCGTTTCCCACAATCGGGACATCCGCATCTTCCGCCATTCCTCACACACCCAGGACATCAACCAAATCATACATTTCTTCAAAAAATCACACACACACACGCGCAGAATCCCATCGCCGACCGAAACGACCACCTCAGCGAACATTCGCGTTATTTCGCGTTGCGCAAACACGCGCTCCGCATATTAAACGGCGCGCGCTCGTCACGAGTGGCTTCTCCTCGACGTCGAGTGTGTTCCCACAATATTGCCACTCTGCCGCGTTGTCGTTTCGTTGATGAATATTCAATATTCATTATTCGTTTGGCGGGAGTCCTCCTCGCCTTTGTCGGACGGGCCGTTTTGTTTGTCGAAAGTCCGCCTGCCGGTGACGGTGCCGCCTTATCGCTATCGCCGCAAAGACATCTCGTCTGCGATGCTAATAAAACTTTCGTTGGTTGTTTGTTTGAGTGCGTTTCTTTTTTTGAATGGTTGTTGAATGATGTGTGTCGAGTTTCGGATTGGAATTTTGTACGTTTGGATTGTTTGATTGTAAATAGATTTTTAATGAAAATAAGTCATTTGGTTGTTACCTATCTAATTTTGATACCGACCTTATTATGTGTCGTTCAAATCAAGATCTTTGTAAACCAAAACATTTTTCGTTTCTAGTTATTCACGGAGTAAATAATATTACTATTATCGTTATTATGAAATTAAAAATGCACTGCAAGATGAATAATTCGATAATTTTCTGTATCTCAAAACGAAACGTAAATATTTATTTTATTTGATGTTTGAACGGTTTTCGCATTGTTCTCGATGATATTTTCGTTCCGGGCACACTGCACAGTGTCGTTCACCAAACAATAAACACTCAGATAGAATTGAAGGTTTCATCTTGGCATTTTTTACAATCTCTCGAGTTTATATTTTTTCAAATGTTTATATACAACGAACAAAAGAGGCCCGATGTTTACACTTTGCTATATACACTCCTTCAACGATAAGTGTACAAACGTTGATAAAAATATGTCGAACCCTGTTAGTTCGATCGACTGTCGACTTTTCCGAAAAAAATCACAGATTCTTTTCATTCATAATCAAACTTTGATAAAATATACCTACGAAAAATCGATGCACTTAAAAGGATCTCGTTAAAATCCAAACAGCCTTAACCTTTGAGACGGACACTTCCACGTCGTCGTGCGATCTAACAACCTTTGCCTTTTGGCCATGCGTTACACATGTACGCACTTTTTCCCCTTTGTGCCGATACAAATCCTCGTTGGCATTCATCGCTCGCGCAGCCGTCAGCGGCTTTGTCCCGATGACGAGACGCTTATCACCTTTTTATAAGGAGAATTTTCATATTGTGCCACCCCGGGGTCGGTGTCAATGAGAGTCCTCCCGAAACACCCCCCAGAAGCCTCCCTGAAAGCCCGCCGGTATTATGCGGAGGTGTACATGTGCTGTACGCTGCTCATAATTCAGGTAATGTGTCGCGGGCACGTGATGCCACTGGAAATTGAGTGTGTTCGCGAATAGCTGGCAAATTTGATGCGTGAATTCGCAATATAATGTGCGATCGAACTGCGTGTCGTAAGGGCGGCTTTTATCGTCGACAATGGCGGAAGGAACTTTTTTGCGTGTTGCTCCGTTACGCACCTAGAAAAGTTATCGGTTTGTTTTCGTTGGAAAGATTTTACGTTTCGGTTTAGCAATGAAACGTTTCGAATTGACCCTTCGGAAAATTGTTGTATATTTTCATTCAAAATTTTGAGGTTGTTCCGTTTGTACTTTGATAACAATGACATTTTTGGGCGAAACGTGGGTAAATGTTTGTTTGTAAAACGAAATTTTATTACAAAATATTTCGTGAATGGATAATGGGTAGAAGCGTAAAAAGTTTTCACCCTTCGTACATCAAAGGAAAAATCAAATTTTTATTTTGATATTTGACCATAAATTTTTTCGGCGCAATATTCTCTTATTAAATTTACCTTCAATGGCTTCAACCCAATTATTTAATATTAATTTGTATGCCAAATTATTTTAAAAGATCTTCCCACATAATAAATGGTCTGCAATTTACTCAACAACACAACAAAACGGTGAAGTAAAAGTGTATAATTTTCCCTTTGTGTTGCTGATGCGTCGGCACTTTTGATTGTTTTATCGAATTTTACAATTTTGCTTAGAAAAAAACCATAGTCTTTTTGAATGAAGCAAAAAGCTTGCACGCTCTACTGAATGGACCACACATTGTGTCAATTGTGTGTAGTAGAATTCACTTGTGTGTAACAAAGAAAGGAATCAGACATGCGAGTTTTGCACGGTCATTTGTATTGAAAACTATTGCACCATAGTGATTTTCGTGAGCGAAATATTTTATAAAAATGTCAGATTTTTTGTACGAATTACCCATCCTGCGTTGCGGCTCAAGTTTTTATACCTATTGCAACGTTGAAAATTAGTACAACACTCGCATAGAAAAAGTTCAAATATTGGCTTAATTAGGCTCAGCATACGTTATGTGCCACCCTCCGGATTCCCCGAATTAATCTCAGTAGCCGGGAGCAAAAGGTTTTCAATTGCTCGAATAATGAAATGCATTAATATTATATTAGCAGGTCGCGGTTAGTTCTCTTAATGCAAACACGCACAGTGGCATTGGGGTTTAGTATAGGGTCGCAATGAATATATTAATTTTCCATAGTGATTTTTAAAAATAGTTAACATATTTATAAAAAAAACCATTTATAATTGATATTATTGACCCTACAGGTGCGACCTTACGATTTCACGCAGTCACGTAACCGCCAAAAATCTGGCGTTTTCGACAATAGCCGCATTCTGAACTGGGGTCCCCAGAATCACACTGCAGAATCCCAAATGAGTCGCCGACGGGGGGGAAGGGGTGCGAGGGAATGAGGGCGCGCCCCCAGGCCGCGGGCGTGCGCCCCCCGCCTGCTAAACAGAGGTGTATTTACCTACGGCCGCCATATTGCTTCGCTCGTCAACTGTCACGTTATGTAAATCGCTCGGATGTGCCGAAAAAACCATGCTGCCCTTCCTGTCTTTGCGTCCCGTGAACGATTCCCGCCCTTTCGTATATATTCGTGTTTTTGATGTCGATCTGTTTGAATATTAATTAAGCATGAATGTGGCGTTGAAATCGGTAAATTTTTCGTTGATTTTGATTATTTTATTTGTTAGAAACTTTGAATTTTCGGTATAAAGTTATTTTTATCATATTTTAAAAATTATATCAATTTTTTTATGTATATGTGTATGCTTGTTGAATATGGTGGATGTAGTTGCTTGTAGGTGTGCAGTCTCTCGGGAAAAACTGAAAGCACGTCAATGCATTTTTTGTGTATATATATTCAGGGGTCTGTTTTCTTAGCCCACTCCATCACGAAAGCCTAAGGTATTCATACTGTGTAAGCCACGGAGCCAACGTTCATAAATATTCAATGACAGGCGCTCTAGACTCGGTATACTCTCTACCCTGACTTTCTATATAACTCTGGACACATATATTACACAACAAATTCAAAATATACATTAATTTATATTCATTGACGAATAACCAAGACTATACGACGGTTTGAATTCACAAGTCAACAGTTCAATACTTAAATTCAATAATTAATAACAACAAAAAAAAAAATTTCGGTTTGTACCGAAGTTATGCTCGTACTCGGCATTATAAATTTTCGAAATGAATAATTTCATTCGAACGAGCGGCTCCTTTATGCCGAAGCGGCTCATCAATCAGTCAAGTAGGTATCTCGGCCAAGGAGCGAATAACTTAAAACGTGTTTCTCTTAATTATTGTTTGCGTGTATTTATTTTAGAAAAGTGTGCGTTACTCGAATTTTTTCCCAGCAATTCAACTCAAATCAGGGCACAAAAAACGCTCACGGTTTGCGAAATAAGTCGGAAAATGCTTTATTTATAGTATACGATTTTAGCTGTATCGAAGCGGCAATGTATTTTCTTTATCCATTAGGTCTGAAACATCGCATGTACTCGGGTAGCACTCCTTTTTTGGTCGGCTGAAGTAAGATAAATGACTTGTCCGGCCCGGCGGAAAGAGGTCGGATGAGCTGGCTGCCATTAACGCTCCGTACCTACACGAATATCAACGCTATATGAATGTAGATACGGTTTTACGTTTCTAGTGTATTAATCTTGATTAAAGATTCACATGGCAAGAGACGGTTGTGAGGCTGAAAGTGCGATTTTTCGGCCATCCAGATCTCTGCCGCTCGGAAGGCAATTAATTATCAATTATCGGTGATTCACCGTCGGCCGGGGCTGGCACAATGGCCACAAAGGCCGATGTTTACAAATTCGTGATCGTCAATAAATACGCAGAATTAGTTTTCCATTCATCGGCCAGAGACACAATCATCACCTGCCCGCGGTCATTAATTCGTTCTCTTGACAGACGCGATCTCGCAACTAATCGCGCGCTCAACGATTCTAAGAAGCGTCGTATCGTTTCGAAGCTCATTTTTATATAACACAAGAGCAAAAAATTAATCTCTAAATATTCAATATCAACCTATATTTGTCATATATTTAAAACTAAATTTAACTATTATTATAAAATGTACGGTAATTGATTTTGTAATGAAATATCGACAACGTTTGCGTTCTTGTTTTGTTCATGCTCACACTGAGGGTAAAGAAACAGGATTTTCCGTGTGTCCTGGAACGACCTCCATTGGATTCTCTCACGTGTGTTTTTGCGTTTGTTTTGTGATCCGGGGTCGAGTTGCCACAGACCCGTGGAACTGGCTCTTCTCATGGGGTGCGGACACTGAAACGGCCCTAAAGTGCAGCTCTGTTCCCAGGGCGCTTCCAGACCAGTCCCTTCATTGATTCATGTCGACTGCAGTGGTGGTGTAAAATATATTTAATATTTTTCGTATAATTTTACAAAGAAAAAGTTGAATTTTTTGTGAATCTTGCAATTCAAAAATATTATAACATCACTAAACCAATATTTATAATTAAATATGATTTTCATTTGAAAAATGATCAAATTCGAGTAAATTATTTATTTTGCTAAAAATATTTTGTGTATGAAAATATTAATAATATATATTAATTGTTTTTGTAAAATTTAATAAGCTCATTTTCTACGTCACTGTGTATAATGATTCGACCCCTATATCCACCCTTCATACAATTTTGTTCACATGATTGTCTACCTTGATTTCCTCGATCATGCATAGCATTACCTGGGGGGGTTGGCAAACGTGCACACAAACATAATTCTATTCATTCGGTTTGAAATCCTTTTTTATGCCTAAGTGTACGATGTAAACTCGACGAAACCTCTCGAAAAAAAATCAGGGCAAATAGTTATATTATTATTATTATTAATACTTCTCATAGGAATGAGTTTTCAAAAAATTTAATCGTCAGTGAAACTTTAAAATTTTTCAATAAAATAAGTTTGTGTATTGATAGATTTGTTCGTAATATGATATAGTAGAATGAATGAATCAGATGTTCATCTTCGTCGATATTCCTTTTATGGATGATCTATTTGTGATTTTTTCACACAGAGATGCAATCTTAATCTGATTTCTTTTTCGAATGGTTTTTTGTGTATTTCTTTCATGAAAGAGAACTATCAACGTCCTCAAAGAGGGCATAGAATGTATGAAAAGTGTAACCACAAGTAAAACGCACTCGAAAGGAAAGTGGGTGAACGTTGCATTGAGATGCAGATGCAGCGGGTGGATTCCCTCGGATCAGGTAGTTTTATTCGCCGTTTTCACAGAGCGATGATACCTCGTTTATTGTTGTTGTTGTTGTTATATCGTTGTTGTCGTCGTGAACGGGCTCGTAGACTCGATTCATTGTTGTTTAAATAACTGTGGACCGTATTTTCGGTTTGACTGCGACCCCCGAAACGCGACAATGGATTTTATTCATCGCCGACAATGGCGCGAGCTTTGTACCCGCGAGCATCGAAGCTTTTTCATAAGCCATTATATATCCAATTCGATTAAATCGTATTTAGTTACATAATTACAAGAAAGAAGCAAGTGCTATTGTTGTTTTGAATAATGTTCAACGGGTGGGCGTTTACCACTTGTATCGTTTAGATTCGCTATGCTTACCGATACGACTTCCATTCAAGAGCTATCATTGACAGGATTAATCATGGCACGTTTTTTTTTTTTGAAAAAAAAAATTTAGAGAAAAATTTAAAAAACGTAAACGTGATTGTTGAGATGCTGCAATTCAATATAATTCATGTGAATTTTCAAATTCAAAAAGCATCCATTATAACGATTTCATTAATATAAAAAGAAAATGCAAATTTTTATCCCACATAGCTTACTCAACACCTGAATATTCTTTCATCTGTTTCAACGGACAGGTAAAACATAAAAAAAGACGAGGCTATATTACAAAAAGTTTAAATCGTTGAGCACATAATACCAGATCGTATATTACGTGAACGCACAGTCGATTTTAGCTCGAGGCTTCGAGCCTTTTGTTTAGCCGACGATGTAAGGTCTGCTCGCTGATGAAGTATTAATTTAATGATTTAATGATAGGCTGGTTGAAGTTGATTGATTTAATTAGAGCGAAACGGAGAGCTTCATAAAACGCAAGTCATAGTTCGTAGTATATACGTATGTGCATGTAAATTGCTTTATCATTTCATATACAAATTCATTTTACAATTTTTTTAATTGTTTTCGAATACATTTTTCGTTGCAACTGATTCACTTTACAGTTTCTAGCAATTTATGCTATCTGTATGTGGGTGTTTTTCAAAATTTTTAAATGCAACATTATTACATTTACGCTGATTAATTAAATACTATTTAATGTCATCTGAGGCTTAATAAAATTTGCAGATAAGGATACTTTATTGGATTATGCAAATTTTGTGTTCATTATGGTAACCTTTATGGCGTAGGTACGTTTTAATGTATGCAGTTAACTCGGGAAGCTGGCTATTTAAAATTGTGCACAATTTATTTTAAAGCAACATTGTTTGTACATTATTCCACCGTAACTATCCATTTAAAATTTTGCATTCAAATTAACGAATTATTCAAAAACAATTATTATTAAATTCAAAAGTGACCATTCAAACATTTCACATCTAGCCACTCTCGTTTTGATTATCCAAGTTTCCTCGCGTTTTTTCGAACGAAAAGCGTCATTTTCAGATATTTTTCTCACGTGATCCGCCGTCTTGCGGCCTTGTAGATTATTTATTGTACATTTGCGATCTTTTAGGGGGCCTAGAAGGTGCGTGTGCGCGAATGTGTGCTTGGGAGGCTATTTTAGAGAGTGCGGGTGGTCGTGACGTCGCCTGATGAAGTGTCCTCGTGTGTATACCACCACAAGGATTAATGTATGCGAGTGTTTCGTGACACCGTCGCCGCCCCCGGACCCCCTTCTGAGGCCTGCCCCCCCCTTTACTGGGGACTTCGCCCCCTGCCGGGGACCCCAACGAGGTCCCCATTCCGCCCGATCCACGCTCAGGCTGAGGGAGTCCTGGCGAAATTGAATTCCTTGCTTGTGACACTGTGCCGTTAATATAAAAAAATGAAAATAAAATACGCTGCGATTTCGTTCGACGCGAATAAATACCGATACTTACGTAGCTATAATAAAATAAGTAATAATAAACGAAAAATGTCGCAGGCGCTCTTTCGCCCCTTTTTCCTATGGTTTTCTTCGCTCTCATCGGGTACGCGAGGTAATTATTTCTATTTTCAATGACAGATTTCTCGGAAACTCGTTAATATCTCATTTGACTTTCGGCGTTCAAAAATGACGACGGCGAATAGCGAAAAAAAAAATGAATATCAATAAAATGAAATGGCTTATATTTTGCGTGTTGTTTATCGAATTTCGCGTATTTACATAAGCGTGGTTTTATTGTTCGATCGTGCTTTTAAATTTCAGGCAAATGTATAATGTTACCCTTTTCGCTGATAATTAGCGTAAGCTGGCCTCGCTAAAATTGATAGTGGTAGACGGGGCGGAACTTCTAGAAAAGCCTTTCATTTCCCTCTGGGGCAGGCTTGTTTATTATGCTACTGTGTACTTAGTGAACAGTGATACATGTAAAATCCTAAAATACACTGTTGCTCAAAAACTACAAAACTAAATATTTGAAAATTTAAATTTTGAAACAAATATTCTGATATAGAAAAACTTATATTTTACAATATTAATGAAATTTTAATACTAGAATTCGAACAAGGAAATTCGCAAAGAATATATTATAGATACATAGAACTAGTTGAATCACATAACAGTTGAATGAAATAATGAAATAGACGTATTAAATCGTTTCTAGTAATTTGTATTCATTAAAATATACATTTTATTGATGAGACGTATAGTTTTGGCCCACGTAGTACTATTTATGCAGTAAGGCGGCCCCGGAGAATAATGGTCCAAGTTCACGTGACATAAATTCAGCGAACAAGGCAATGGCGGTCGCACACCGGCCGATCGTAAATTAATCAGACCTTACTTCTAACTAACTGCCCTCACCCACCCTGCCTGCCGCCCACTAGAAAGGACCCACACACATGTCAAAAGCCCTTCGTTTTATTCACAAAGTCTTCGATTATAAACATAGCACTATAACGTTTAATACATGACTAAAATTATATATTATATGAAATTAATCATTATTCCTCATGACGTATTCTTGGAATGTTTCCCTATTTATTTTAGAAAAATAATCAGTTAAGAAAGTAAATGGATCATTATGGGTTGAGAAACACGATTTTGATAATAAGTATTGTCCATCTACCATGTCCATCCATCTACCATCATCACTGATGATGGTAGATGGATGTAAAATATTATATTATAATGGGATCCAAAATATTGAGAAAAAAATGAAAGAAAAATTGAGCGAATGATTGACAGATGTCATGAAAAAACCATATTTTAGTGCAATGGATAAAAAATAAAATCATTGTGAATGGATATTTATTGTAAAAAGTTTTAATCCAGTTTGGAAAATTATGGTAATCATGATTTATGTGATGTGAATAATTCATAGAATATTTCAGTAATGAGTATTCCAGCATGTTATTACAAAAAAATTTTTTTTGAGGTAATTAATGGATGTAAATTGTCAGTAAAATCAAGTTTTATCAAAAAATATTCATATTTTTATGAATAACTATTTCACAACCAAAATTAATATTTTTCATAAACCGGAAGTAATTCAAGTTCAAACATGAATTCGAATATTTATACTTAAAAATATATAAAAACTCGACATTTTTCAATCATGAATTGCCAACTCCGAAACTACGCCAATGCGTGCTTATTTTATTGCGTATGACGCGTCACCGAACTCGGCAAAGGCTTAAGTTATCGCCATCTACGTGCAACACACCCAGAAATATAGTACGTTTTATACATACGTTTTATAGTACGTATTGTACATACTATAAGCACAAAGCCAGTCTCTCTCGAACGTGCGCTCTCGCGAATTACATACGCGCTTATGTTTATGGGTAAACGGAGTTCGCAGGAGCGCGTTCTTCGGAGGTGGCAAAGTAGGCGTAGGGTAGGAACTCCTTTACCGGTGTGCCGAGGGGAAATAACTTATTTCCAGATCCGAGCAATATGTAATAAGGATTACGGATAGGTATTTTCTTAAGACACTGTCAGCCCCTGCGTGTTTCGTCGCCTCGTGTTCGTCGAGGGCGGTTGGTGCTCGAGATAAGGTTCGAGTGGGTCGTATGAAAATTTTTCAGCGATGGCCGATTTGTTATTTTTCAATTTGTGTCAGCTTTTTCTGAAAATATGTTCGGGTGGGTTTGTAAATTCTGATCGTTTTTGCCATGTCTAATATTTTTAATTATTGATTGAACGTATTTTAATTATATTTTCCTAAAAAGTTGTGATATTTTTTAAATTAAATGATATAGCCATAATATGTTTTTCATGGATTTTCATTATAAAATGTGGATATATTTCAACAAAAACGCAAATATTTATTTCAAAGCCAAATTTTTTTTTATCATAAATTTTCAGAATGTGGTTACGGAAATCATGATGTGTTAGGTATTTGTTGGCCGGATTCACAAATTTCGTAATATTTTTCACACAACCGTAATTGACGTTTTCCCTATATTTTCACGTGCAATTTTTATTTCATTGAAATCACACTGCCATAAAAAATAACCACGACTGCATTTGAGTACTCAGCGAATCATGGAAAATTATTATCGTTTTGAATACAGGAACTGGTATCATATTATATATTATTTTTTTCCACCAGTAAAAAATAACAAATTTTCAGAAAAATATTTGTTAATATTAGATTATTTTTATTTTATTTTACATATTACAATCATATTTCCGAAAAAAAAAAAAAAATAAAAAAAAACTGAAACAATACTTCAACACCTCACGATTTCCAAGAATAAACCTTATTGGCTGTATATCGAGAGTACTCCTAAACCGAGGGTGTGGGACAACTGAGAGGGTGGTATCCACGTATGTGGGCGTCATTTGTGAGGGGTGTCTTTTGTTCTAACAGCTGATTGGCGAGTGCGTGAGCCTCCCCCGGCCCCACCCCGAGCCTCGTCTCGTCCCTGTCTGGCCAAGAGGGCCGCCGGAGCCTCCCTATCGGATTACCTTGCTACGTTCTTCGTCTTATGGTGTGTGTATTTTTTTTTTTGGTATTCGTTTGGGGCTTTTTGTTTTTAGTGGGAGATGTTTGCACGGTGGGAGCGGCTTCTGAGACGACTCCGATTCGCTCGTTCTTGGGGCATGTGTTTGGGTGTGTGTGTGCACTAAATGTGCTTTTCTTAGTGTATAGTTTCGAGATGTTGAATTTTTTTATTGTAAAATATTTTCATTTAATCTATTAATTTTAAATCGACAAAATATAATTTAGTGCACATTTTAAATCTATATAATGTCCATTATATGCTAAGATATTTCTGATAACATTGTAATTTTGGACAATTTTCATGATCAATAAGGAAAAATAGAAATAAGAATTGATTTATTAAAACCATAATCTTTAAAATGACTTTAAGTCCACAACAAGTGATAATATCCATCTATTGACCTCATTACTAGTCACTCAACTTCTATGATTGGTGAGAAATGTTTCAATTTACTACACCAAGATATTGATATGTAAGTATTTATATGATTGAAAATTATTCTTTTGTGTTCGTAATAGAAAATAAAATCCTATATGAAATACGAACATATGCGTATTATGACATCGTTGTGGAAGATTATTGGGGAGGAGAGTGGTGCCGGCAAGTTATGGCCGACCAAATTAGGGATGCGGATTGTTGCGGTCCAGTGAGCACACAGCCTGTCGCCACGCTTATCAAAAATACACACAGATGACGTTCATCAATGGGACAATATGTATGCAAATAATTAATACCCTTATCCAGCCGTACACGCGCATTTTTCACAAGACCGACAACAACAAAATAAATAAATAAAAATATTACGAAAATATTGTCACGAGACTTTTTCGCGGTGGGTAGGAAAGGTGTATTACGAGCACCCATTATAATAACTCGAGGCATTTCTGCGAGTGTGAAATATACGAGATATCTAAAATATTCGTTGTAAGCCGCGATTTGTACAGGTGTTAGGGTACAAGGGCATGCTGGGGGTCCTTACCCAGCTTCCCTGCCCTCTTCCTGCTACCTTCTTGGTCCTCCCCCAAGGCACTAAGGAAGTCCCCAACAAGACGATAGTGCCTCCGCGACACGTTCGACTTATCTTTACGGCCACTTCTGCCGCCCTACCTGTACATACGGAGAGGCTGCCGCGCCTTATGGATAGACTATAACCTGGCTTAAGGGTATTGCTATTTCGTGTACAAAAATATATCCCCCAATATGTATTTACGCACGGGTTTTATACTTTTTTCGATAAAAAAATCGAAAATGTAATATGGAGCGCTTCAATTTTCAGTCACTTCAGTATATAACGCCATAATGCATAATGGTAATTGCCAAATGATATACGGGTATATAATGATGGTTTTTTGTGCAGTGGTGTAATTTTTATATTATATATGTGATGTTCGTCTATTGTTCGATTACATTGTATAGAACCGGCATATATCCTATTCTCAATCGAAAATCTATTATTGCAAATTAGAGTATTTTTTGTGAAATTTTTATTTAAATGGAACATTTGATTATGTAATATGTTTACAAACATATACTGTGAATGTAAACAACTTTTAGGTTTTACATCAAATACGAAGAAAAATACGTAAATTTTCATTTTTTATTAAAAAAAATAATAAAAAAAAACAAAACAGCAAACACCAATAGTTTACACAAGCAAAATGGCCAATTCGATTCAAGCTTACGTGGAAAAAAACCGAATCCTCACCATTCGCGCGTATCAATCGAATCCTAAAGCGATTACGAGCATGTGTCCCGTAATAAGACCTCGTACGCGCCGAGAGAGCTTTTTGATTACGTGCGCTTTTTACCGATAAGTAAATAAGCGAAATTTAAGTCACGAAAGTGGCGACGCGGGGCGCAGTCCCATCTTCCGCCCTTACATAATCCCTGTTGGGGCCCCCGGCGGGGACTGCGCCCCCATCGGCGACCCTCCCCCGCCAGCCTCCTGCCCCCGGGGCGAGCTTAATCCGGCTTATCCCACAAGTAATTTCGAGTCTCTCGCCAGATTGGCGGAGAGTTTCGTCTCTCTTTGTGTCAATGCCTGTACTCAATTTGGATTCTTTAATTTGGCTCGCATGGCACGATCGATAAAAACGAATCTGAAATTGCCAATATGAAGTATTTTGCTAATCTTGTTTTCGCACACTGGATTCAGTTTCGCTCGATAAAATTGTCATATCGAAAAAAATATAGTATAATATATACCCTGAATCTCGGAAGTTTTGCTATAAAATTTTTAAATATTAATTTTTGGAGATTTAACTTATAATATATTTTCGATTTATTTCACAAATCAAGTGACTTGGATATCCTAGTGCAAAAAGATAATATAATCCTTTCCGCCCGCATTCAATCTGTATGTATAAATAGAAGGGGTTGAGCGGATGACATGTTAAACACGATTCGATTGAATTGTACTTCAATTAGTGTTTGAGTCAAATACATACTCACGTATATTGACTAGTAAGATGTGAACCATAAATCCGATTTAGTTTTGACACACTTGTATATTAACGCAACGATATAATTGACAAATGCACAAACATATCGAATTCGTTAAAAGGGTTACATTCCCTAATTGAATTTTATGAATGATGAAAAATAATATCCACACGAATCAATCACATAAGTATACTATGTACATTATAATAAAATAAACGCGATAGATTTGATTATTACGAATACTAATTTCGTTATAGTAATTATTGAATTAAATTATCGCTTAAATTTCATTAGTATTATTTAATAAATATTCACATAAAAATCATCAATGATTACTTTTTTTAGACCGTTTTTAATTACATCGAAATTAATATTACTTTAATTTTTATTTTGCTACCCAAACAAAAATGTCTTACAAATTTCAAACCATAAAATAACTATAACACTAATCACTGAATACAATATAGATTCTGATAGGTCATTCACTTTTCCTCAACCAATTCGAAGTTTCCAAAACAAAGTCATCGATCGATCACGATCACGCCATAGAAATGCACTATCGGAAAACGGACTCTGCCATTTCGGGACACATTATCGACCTCTGAATCTGCATGCAGGCTGCGTTCGAAATTGCAACGAAGCCGCAAATTCGGGCGAATGCATACACGTTTGTGCAGCAAGCGGCAAGCCGAGCCGCTTGAGCATTCGATGGGGTTTCAGCGTTGTTTTGCCGGCCCTTTGACTCTTCGCCTCAAAGAGACCTTCAAAGCGGTCAGTTTTATTTCGCGTAATCGCATTTCAGCGACGGAAATGTTTTAAACGGCTGACAAACACGACGATTTGTTGTTCTGTCGGTCGTGTAATGTTTTTTTTGTATCTACTATACGTGTTTTGATTGTGCGTGATTGAGTTTTTTTTTATCGCTTCGGGTATTGATTGAGATAGTGCAGAATTAATACGAATTGAATAGACTTTGTTGATGTTTTTCTTTAAGAGATTCTTAATGAAAAGAAATATTATGTATATAAAAGCTTTTATATAAAAAGATCTGTTGTATTACTAATTAATTGACTTGCTAATCATTATAAGTTCTAGATTGTTTTTTTTCATGGAAATTCATCAATGATAACTTTGAAAGTTATAGTTTTCTAAGATTCATAAAATATAAGATATTTACTGATGATACGATTATCAGATTTCAAAAAGGAATTTGGAATATGATCAAAGAAATATACATAAAATATCAAATATTTTCTTAAAGATAGCATGAAATCAATTGATAAATTTTCAATAGTTTCAGTTAAATATTATAAGTATAGTATTATATAATGTGAAAACTGTATACTTTATTTGTAGCAACTTCGTAAAATAATTGAGTGTTAACGCTCTAATTTTGAACGATATTGAACCCCTCCGACCGATCGGTATCTGGCAACGAAGAACGCCCATAAATTTATTTCGCGATCGTCTTCCTATCGTTTTTTTTTCTTCCTCCGCTCCCATCCGCTCTCACAAATAAGACGCCATTTTCCAAATCATTAACGCCGATACGGCTCTTCCTCCGCAATATCCCGGAGCGGTGTAAATTTTTATATACATCCCATCCACCCCCTCACTCCCTATCGCTGATCTCTCTCTTTGCTAAATTGTAGAGTCGTTAAGCAGTTTATCGCTCTATCCGTACACAGAATTTGTAGAGTCGCTTTTGTCGCTCACCTATAGACGCCTCTCAGGCCGTGAAATTATAGAGCTGTCAATCGACTACGGGTGGCTGTCACCGAACAAGCTCCAAATGAAATTCAGCCCATCCCTTGCGACCCCGTTTCAGGGTGGGTGAACTCTGTGGGGGAGGGAAAGCTCTGGGATGGCTCACTGCTCATCCTTTTTATCCTGCCGGAAAATTATCACACCTTTCGATTTACGGGCCCGCGCGAAAAAATAATGAAGCTCGAGTCTGACATTATATAATATAAATCGCACATATAATACGTATACGTGCCGGCACTATGTAAATGTTTTTTTTTTCTCCTTATATAAAGTGATTAAAAAGTTCAACGAATTGACAACGGAAAAAATACTTTTGGTAAAGTGGCGGAATGGTAATTGGCTTTTTTTGTGAGACAATGCCGCTTGCCTTATTCTACCTTTCAGTGAGTTTATTCTTTATATTTTTCCCAGGGTCCAATGTATCTTTGTTACATTTTTCTTTTCAATTAATTACTTCACAAAAGTCTATCCTCGATTTTTATAATTTTATATATATAATTTTTTCGGTAAATAAAATTATATTCTATATGCGACTGATTCGTAAAATGTACAATATTTTATATTTTTTGCAATTTGAACACACAAAATTTTCGCAGTTTTAGTATAATTATTCTCATCATATTATTATTATTATAATCATTATTTTATTATTTTTATGATTGTTCTCAAAATAATTAATAAATAAGTATATTAAATTAAATTTGAATAATCTTGTTATCTATTGAGAATTAATTGACATTCGGAACAATGATATACATATATACTTCTTAATGATCACATATATGATAACATGTATTAAAAATATACAAATGTCAAACGTTAAATCCACTAGTAACGAAATCATCAAAGATGTCGAAAATTCAAAAAAAACGCTTTTTTCAACAAAGGAAAAAAATTACCAACGAATTATAAATAAATTTAAGTTGACTTAATTTATGTGACATGTTCACAAAACGTGATATCACACAATATATTTATCATACTTCTTTTTGTATATCGAAAATATTTGAGATTATGCCGTGGACCACCCATTGATCGGAAGCAGAGCGTGTGCGTGACCTTTTGTATAGCCAATCAGCAACTTGGGCAGGTGAGGAACTCACACCCACTTTCGAGTTTCACCCTAAATCTATTTGATCTATTAGATGTGTGCGGACATTTCAAATATTCTGAAATTGTTTTCCTTGCACATCGTAAACATTTTTCCGAAAAATTTCGTAAATAGAAGGTTGAGATTTTCCACTAGGCTTAACTGAATTATACGAGTTTTCAAAAATGTTTTAATTGTTTTTTAAAACTTTACAAAGAAAAGTAAGAGACAAGGGAACAGTTGTCATGATAATTTTTATATAAAAATGCTAATGAATTTTTTTCTGAAAAAAATATGGAAATTAATTCTTCTATCCAATCACTCACTAACACAATACAGTTGTATTAAAAATAACAGAATATGTTTAACGGGAAATTCTTTTTAATAAAAATCCGTATCAAAACACACATATCTATTCCGAACATTTTTCCAACATATTCAATGAAAATTTCATCCTAACAAAAACAAGTAAAAATACAACAATAATGTAAACGAATATGAATGCATCAGCTTTACAAACAGTATCACAATTTAATACACATACAAAATTTATTAAACGACAAAAGGGATTCTGTTGCAAATCTCGTGACCCAAAAATAGTAGTCGGAGCCTACTTTCG
Organism: Hydropsyche betteni; assembly: GCA_028571205.2. Taxonomy (NCBI): domain Eukaryota; kingdom Metazoa; phylum Arthropoda; class Insecta; order Trichoptera; family Hydropsychidae; genus Hydropsyche; species Hydropsyche betteni. Next base: position 3,796,287 of record JAOXNN020000037.1, on the reverse strand, counting down.
ACGCAGTAATACTGTCACAATGGACGAAGGCTCCTCGATATATACGTATATAAAAAGAGTCCTCCCCGAGAGGGTTGGCTCCGGAGGGCTGCGAAATGAATCTAGCGGTTTACCGGTTTCATTAGTAAGGCTGTCCAATTCCAACTGGCTTCCCCTCCTTGTGTCGTTGTCGTCGTCGGGGCAAAAAATGGGAAGAAAAATAAATCAGGACGCCCGGCGTCGGATTTAGTTCGGGCGTCGTTTCAATAGGACGCTCTAATAGAGTTTTGGATTAACTATTGTGGAGACTTTTTCGTACGACCTTTTTTATATTTTGTTTCGCTACTCCTTGGGGTTCTAGTTGTCGTGCCTACCTCTCGCTGTCCGATGAATAAAAATCCTTTACAACACAACAGCGCCAGTCGTTTTTAAAACAATAAAACGATTTACGGACTATGTCGCCTCTCTTCAAATGGTATCCTTCAGTTGTATGAACTATATGTTTGATTCTGAAACATACTTGCTGTCGTTCATTATTTTGGGCTATTTTTCATGGTAAAAAATGTATATATTATTATTATTTGCTTTTATGGTTTTTTATTTGCTTTCGGTTGACGGGGGAAAAATCTAATCTGAGCATTTTTTACGACCGCAAGGAATTTCATTTGGTAGCGTTCATTCGTCTCGTGTCTTTGCCCCCGGAATTGCTTCGAAATTTTAATGCTAGTACTTATGATCGTACAGGAAAATCTCGACAGTTTGAAATCGAATTAAAATTATTTATTTTTAGTTGGAATATAAATTTTAATTTTTCAAAATACATTAGATAAACGTTTCCTCGACCTCCTTTCAGATAAGTTCGAGTAGTTCTAAAGATATTCTGAAACAGCTAGTGAGCTGTGAAGGTAAAAATAGTATGGCTGTACAGTAATAGCGGTGGCAAGAACACTATAGGGGATGAAATCACCCTCCACCCGACACCCCACGGTAGATTAAAATGATATCGCCGTACGTAACAGATCCCTCGTCGTGATTGCTCGGACTTATTCCGTTTTTTACATGCCATTGCAGCTATATTCGCATTGAATGGTCGGAATTGATTTTTTCCTCCTATCTGACGCTTTCGACAATCGTAAAAATCAATCGGAATAACGCATACGTAAGCGATGCGTTGTTTCCAGAATTTGTATGAGTAGGTGATCGATCACACATTAAATATTTTTATTAGCATTTACATTTATCTGTAAATAATCGAACATGGTGACAATGGGAGTTCGTTTTTATTCATCTTTTATTTACACATAAATGTCTCATTTATGCGTTGCACATAATTTTTCTCACGATTTTTATGAACAAAACTGGCGTTACATTGTGCAGAAGTAATAATACGGGCAGATGACATAAAACCAAGCGGGCGTGATTATTTGTAATGGAGATCTTTGATTGATTACATTTATTTTATCAATACTCATTTTTTGTAGCCACTTTTTATAATTGACTTGTAACGATAATTTTACTCTAATACTTTCTATATTTTTTATTCCTTATTATTTTCTTAATTAACAAAAAGAATTGATTTAGCGAAAATATTCATAGATAACAAATAATTATTTTTTCTGTAAATATGTATAAAAAATCAAATCATAAAAAGTTCACGAACGATGGTGAATTAAAATGAATAAAAAATATTTGATTGTTATTGGTACAAAATAACGTATCACCAGATAAATGTTCCAGATAGGACTTTTTTAACGTCATTTTTATTATTCCTTTGATGGAAAAATCGATAATTTTTATGTGTTCTCTTATAAAAATAGATATACATAGAATCAATACAAAATATCCGGGTATTGATGGGGCATACTTATAAAACCATTAAGCGTTTCGTAATAGATTTCACCCCTGCAGAAAAAATGTTTTATTTCCTACTGAAACCCGAAGAATTTCTCCTAACCGAAAACCGCGGCATGTATTTCGTCATTTTTCACGCTCGAAAGACGAAAAAATTCCTGCAAAGTTCACCGAATAAATTCGCGACGAAAAGAAAATTTGTTTACGATTTCCATTATTTTTTCACGCAAAGCCAACGTTAAAGCAGCGGCGGGGAGTGGGCGGAACGCGTCGTAGGCGGGTTACATCAAACGGCGGGTTTTCCCGCCGTCTTGTCGGTTTTCCCTGTCTTTTCCTGGGACATTATTGTTTTTTCTGGATATCTTGTTCGGCGATCGCGCCCCGCTGTCATGTCATACGTATCGGGGGCCTGTCGCGCTGTCGTTGACGCGAGTGGAAACGCGTAGGGGTGCATTCATTATCTGGTACTACTTACCGAGCATTGTGTTCAATGTACACAACTTGAATTATCATCAATGTTGTATTATAAAAATGTTGTTTCGAATGTGAAAATGACGTATTCTATAGACGATAAAATTTGTTTGGATTCTTCGGTTTTTTTAGTTGCGGATTTGGGAAAGTTATTAGGCGATTTGATCTCTTTTATTTTGTGTGAAATACACCTGAAAACATCAATGAATGCTTTATCAATATTTTATAGTGAAAAATATTCATTCTTAATGTTAATAACATCGGCTGTGAATTTATAGTGTGTAAAAAAAGTTGAAAAGTCGATGCCCGTACCCGATTTGAATATTTAATATTTGATTAATAAAATCAAAATAGTTCATTTGTTATTGTC
>JAOXNN020000037.1:3778135-3790593 GCA_028571205.2 Hydropsyche betteni | reverse complement strand
ATAGTGATGGATCATACGTGATGTTATTTTGTTTTTATTTTTAGCTCAATTCTGAAAATTTAATATTATTAATTCGACGATTCTAATAGTATCATAATATTGTGCTATTAAATAAATCTTCAAAGTATAAATTATATCAATAAAGCTCAAAATAATATATATTATAATTTGCCTTCAAAATCATTGTGAAATTTTCCAGTTTTAATTTCTAACGAATACAAGTCATAAAATTAAAATTTTAATTAAAATATGACTGTAATTTATAATTAAAAAGAAACATTTCGCGTTTCGTGTAAGCGTAGTTTGGAAAATTGCGTTCTTTTTAGTACCATCGCGCTATAACTGTTTATCGCAACATTAACCGTCATCGAAAAAAAATCAAAATCCAGCATCAATCAAGTGTTGATAGCTTGAAATGGAAAAAAATGATCGTTTTTTTTTCATATCTCTCGATACCTATGGTGAAACCAAAATGAAAAAGAACCAGCAGTTCATTGATGAAATATCTGCGGTTAAATCGAACCATGAAACTTTGCTCTCGAAATTAAATTGCATCGGATGCGAACGCGAAAAAAGGCAGAAACGGAATAAATAATTGTAAAAAAATAGTAAAAAAAAAATACATAGAGAGCATGTAACTGCAGCAAAGCGACCGTTTCAAGTGGAGCAGCGCACTCCGGAGGGATGCAAGCCTTACAAAAACAAACAAATTACATTATTGCCGCGCGGGACCGAACCAACGGCCCCTTTGCATCCAATGCACTGATCGAGTGCACCCTGCACTCGAAACGGGCCCTTTGATTATCGAATATCGAGCTTTGACGTTTTAAAATCAATGCCGATTCCGATTTTTTCTCCTATATTATTTTACCGCAAACGAATTTCTCATTTATTACGTTGAACTATTCAATAATTATTGCCCAGTACAAAAAAAAATCTAATTATTTTTATTTCTAAAGCGTTATTCGAAATTTTTTTTTATACTGCATGTAAATTATCCTATATGTAATAACACAAGTCTGAGGATTTGTATATTTTTTCTCTTTGGCTTGAAGTCATAAAGAACATATTTGAATTTATTTTCTATCATTGGGAAAATAAGAATTCTTCTGTATCGTTTCATTTATTTGAATAGAGTCGATACAGTATAAACTCAGATGGAATTTATTACATGTGCGAGCTGTATATTTTTGGATCGGGTTGGCAACGTATGCCGAGTTCGAGTTCACTCGACACAGTACGCGCAGCGCAAATCAAACTCGCCCCATAAAAAATGTAACATGCCGCATAATGACAGCTAGCCCACTCGCCAACAAAGCCCCTGCCAAGCACCTACCACTGTTGAACGCAACAACAACGGGAAAAAACAACCGACACACTGAAAAAGAGGGCCTCAACAAGTGCCCACGATGGGCGCAAGCGCGCAACCGAACCACCCCGTGATCCACCTATTCCACCATATCGCTTTTTATGGCCAAATTTAATCCAGAGTCAATGTCCTGCCGACCGTCGAACGTTAACCCAATTCGCGATTTAATTATAGATGAAAATTACGCGTTAGCAGAATGTGCACAAAGAAAATCGGACGATCCGGGGTTGAGTGTTCATTTACATAAAAATCTGCTAACGGGAAGCAATAACAATTTCAAGTTGGGTCATAAAAGCAGTTGAAACGAGCCATGATTCGAAGATGTCTTCGTCGGAACGGAAAATGAAAAAAGCTTTATTAAAAGTGACGGAAAAACGACGACAATAAAAGAGTGCGAGCACGCCCAGTATATCCTGCACCCGATGGGAAATGCATCCAATTCGACAATTCATATTTTATTTCTTTTTTATACAGCATTTACGATGAATTTTTTGTCGTCCCTGCGGAAATGTCGAATCGCAATCTGAAAGCTGCGGGTTTTTTTATTTCATACCAATTGAAATGAATTTTACCCGTTACCGATTTCTTTCATAAAATTCTGAATAATATAGTAATTATAAAATTACTTGTATTTATAAAGTGATACGAATTAAATATATAATATAGTATAATCAATTATATCTAAGATGGGTAGTTTTGATTGATGCGATTTACATCGTGAAGATATGCACCGGCGAATTGTGCGCTTCCGCAAAGACAAAGACCACCAGCTCCTCAATATGCAAGTGGTAATTCCACGCGTACGGCCTTCCTGAATGCGACCTCTGTTCCAATATGAGATTAACAAACAACAACCTAATTTCCCGGCTGGGTTCGTCTCCCACAGAATCTGCTCACAGATACGTACATTAAATCCAATACCTCTATGCCTAGTACAGTGTTATTCTACGATAGTACCCGGTTGCGACAGTAATAATCGTGAATGCTGTGGTCATTGTGGTGCTTATAATCGCATGTAATTATTAATTGCTGTGAATCTAAAGGTTAACGCTTTTGAGGTTTTTCATTCATTGAATGTTGAGAAACTGTTTTTTTAAATATTCTTTGTGAGGCATTAAAATTTCTGAATACCACTAATGAGTTTTAAATTAGTGCAAATATCATATGAGATATGTCAGACTTTTCCGAGTAACAAAAAACGCAATCCATAAATTTCATTCAATTAAACTCGATCCGATCAAAATTTAAACACATCACCCGAACACAATATCATCAATTCAACACTCACTTTAAACGTACGCCTATATATCAGAAACTATAAATCTGCGAACGCAGTTAATCTTCCAAATAGGCCTCTTTAACCACCCACCATCCCCTTTGCGGAGAGCACGAACGGGGGGGTATTGAAGATTTAATATTCTCAAGTGTCTACTATTCGGGACCCAATCCCGGAGCGGGCGGGTCTACGCCCACGTCATGTGTGTGGGGTTGAACACGCACTCCCACCCCATCAGCCCTAACCATTTGCAGGTGGGCGGACTAGGCCTGTGGGCGGGATTTGGGCCGGGTGGACTGGGCCTGGGTGGTTAGGCACATGGATAGGTGGACTAGGCCGGACGGGTGGGTCAGACCTTTTGGTGGGTGAGACCCGTAGGTAGGTGGGTTAGACCCGAGGGTAGTTGGGTAGGGAAAGTGGGTGGGTGGGTGTTCGCTACGCACGTAGAAGCCTGCTGGCGATACACACGGGCAATCCATATTGAGTGAAACGGGCATTGGGGGGCCGCCGAGCGTGCACGTCTAGCGGTGCGTGAGCGAATTTGCCAATATGTATGTAGAGAGAAACAGTGCTTGCTGTGTGCAAGCATTTGATAGATACGAAAAAGCTCTGTGCTGGATTGTAGGTGTTTCGCTTGTTGTCGATGTCGATGTTTTGATTCGTTAGACTTCAAAGATCTTTTGATCTGTAGTCAAATCTATTTGATTGCTTTAACTGTTGTTATAAAGTCGGTGTCTTCTTATAATGAAAGAAAAAAAAATTGTATCATTTTCGGCAACTTAATAATAAGAAATGTGATGAAATATATATATACATTTTTTAATTGAACGTATAATATTTATCTTCCATGATAAATAATTCGGAAAATCTACGGAAAACGCTACCCGAATGCATTATTTGAAATGCAAATCAAAGTTGACTTTTTGAGAATTGAATTCTAAACGTTTAACTTTTAAGCGTGTAGTGAACTCGAGATGTTTGAACTTGTTCGATTATATTTGACGTAAATAATGACGAAAACAGGGCGGGAGTGCGCGCGTGCGTGGATCAAGGAAAAAATAGGGGAAACAGACCGCGTTTTCCAAAGGGTAAATCCTCAAGGGACATCCCCGGATCTGTGGAACCGTTGATAATTTCATTGTCACACTGAATAATTCAAGATGCAAACTGAATTTGCACACACCGAGATTCTGACGTCGGGTATCCGCACCGATATCCGTGTCGAATCAGACCGTGACTACACACATGCGAATATTCACACTCGAACAAGATAAAGTCTCATTTTGAGAATGATCGAAATCATATTTATGATTGTTGTTTTGAAGGGAGAGTATTTCGAGGGAGATTTCTTAACAGAAACCAATAGTATTTTTTTTTATATCGATACATGAATTCTTTTTTTCGATCGTATTTTATAAATTTTTGCGATGTATAATATGAAAACTATAATATATCCATACAAATTTTCCGTATTTAAAAGTCGATATATTACAAAATCAAATCTTTGAATTATAACTTAATGTTTTTTGGTTCGATTTCATATAAGAATGAAAAAATTTTTACCTGATAATTCAGATAAAAATAGATAGCCAGTCTGTAAGATGTTTAAGTAATGCAAGACATGACTTTTTTATGTTCATCGAAAGCTCGGGATTTCTTTAAAAATAATTCCTCGAAAATGTTTTTTTTACACAACACAGCGAATCATCTCAGTAAATTAATCGTCTCAAAGATTTATTCTAATTAATAAAGTAAAATATTAATTTCAGTCAGAATTGATAAAATAACAAGATTACCTAAACAATTTGAATCACACTCGACAAAAACATCTTCAATTTTCAAGTAGTAACAAAAAACTTTTTCACAGCATCAAATTTCAATCAATCAACCATCACATTGACAAGCTAAAAATATCGCGGTGCATCGGTAATGTGGCACGGAATCGTGGCACTATTAGCACGGTGCACTTGACCCGACAGCCTCCGTCATGGCGGGGCACACAAACGCGCAGGGCACACAAAACGGTGTTCCCTTGTAGCGGCCATTGTCTGCGCCATTGTGCGGCCTCGTTTCGGTATCTTCCTAGCCGACATTGACAATGAATTTTATATACATATCGGCGGGAGCACACACTGTCCTTATTGTGTGTGTCGTGTGCTGCTGCACTCTGAATGCCGCAACCGTTTGAGGTCAACACACTTCGCGGACACGCGATCCTCGCATATGCGATTCAGTGGTTGTTACTTTGTGTTGTTTGTGTGTGTATGTAAATTTTAATATAATGATTGAAAGGATATATATTACGTACTTAAGTTTGAACTATACAGTTTAAGTAATTAATATAATTTTTCATGACAGAGTTGTAAGACGGTGAAATAGTGTGGCGCCGAAGCCGTTTCGCGAATTTAATAAGAGACCTTGCGCGGCGCAATATAAAATTTTCGCCCGCACTCCTTTGTCTCGCGCGGCGAAATTTTATCATGGAAATTTATCAAGTACCAATTTATCTTCTACCTGTTGTATTACAACAGTGTAAAGCGAAAAAGAAGAACAACGAGGTGGTTGGTGAGTTGGCGCGCGCCGCGGCCGAGTTTTGTTTCAGTTCCCTCCGCCTCGGCTCCCTTCCGCCGTCCTTGCCCATTCACGGCGATTTGCTAATAACGCGGAGAAATTTTCACGGCACTTTCCCCAATTTATCACGGTGATTTATTGTTTCACTTGGTTTTTTCTCCGCCTTTGTTGCGGGCGAGCTTTCCATTTTCTTTTTTGCCGAACGGGCAGCCCCTTTGCCGACGCCGACGCCGCTACGTTCGCAACAACACGACCGAAAAAAATATAATAAATATACCGAAAAAATCGCCGCTGCAAAATCGTTTTATTTAGGTTTCGAGAATACACAATTTTCTAGTTAACGTACTATATCAAAATTCTGCTACAAAAGCAAAGGTCTTTCATTGTGCTAAAATCATAATTTTCCTTCGAAAAATTGTATTAATAATCGCATCATTTTTTATACAAAGCAAAATATCCTTGCACGAAACCGGTATACGCACCTACTACGTAGTACGTGTAAAAGGTGTCTTTTGATCGCGTCCGCGTATAAACGTCACATTGGAAATTCAGGGCTTTCTTTGTGCACCAGCTCGCGCTTAGTTAAGTAAAGGAGCTTTCTCGCTTAACTTTTAACTCGGAGCAGCGTGTAGTCATTTGCGAAGTTTCCATAAGTTTATTGCTCTTCCCGGGCCTGTGTCGCACGCGTTACTGAAACTTCGGCTTTTCTCCCGTTTCATGCGAGAAATTCATAATAAAACTTGTCGTCTTCCCGTCCTCTCGCCGGCTCTTCTACCTGTAGATGTCTTCTTTTTTATGCATATGAGATGCGATTCAGTACAATGCGCGTTCCGGTTCACGAGATATTTGAACTTGAACGCAGGTATTTATATTTTCCCCGAAAGCGATGAATATTCAGTTTCGTAATTGCGAACGTGAGTGAGTAACCGGGCGCGCGCTTTTTCCTTAGCAATGGTAGCATCCCGTATGATTTATGATAGGTGTTTTCACATCTCCTTACACTTATTTTTCATTTTCACTCACTTTTTTTCAATCTCGTTGCAGTAATGTTTCTCTTTTTTTCTTTCGCCTTACGAGCGCACCTTACAAATCCTCCCTTGTGACGCCTGCAAATCTTTTTAGGCTTCCTCTTGGCTGGGGTGCGGGAGCTTAGGGCGCACTTTGTTCGTCGTTGGCTTGCTTCCCTTCCGCCAAACCCGGTTTTTTGTATCGCGCACATATTTTCATGATTTGCATATATTTATATTAGAAAAAAATATGTATGCGAAATACAAAAAAAAAACGTACCGCTAATGCCATGTTTGTTTCAGTTTCATTTTTCGCCACAATTTTCTTCACAGCGATAGCAGCTTCGTCTATTATAAATATAGTATAATGCAAGCGGTAAATTTAAAACGTATTCTACTAATGGCTAAACACATTAAAAAAGAGTTCGTTTATTGCCCGGAACATTAAACGCGTTATTATTGTTCTCGTTTTGAGGCGTGCGATCTATGCAAGACATTCTGCACTCAACAAAGAACTTTTCGAGACGTTATATCACTTTAAAAATTTCTCTCGTTAATATTGCTGTGGGAAAATTTTCAAGTCGTTATACGCAAATGTAAACTTAAGTGACTTTTCGATTTATTCAGAGAAAATATCATTAAAAAAAATATTCGATCGAAAAAGATTTAGGATTTATTTTCGTCACCATTTTCACATGTTCCATTTATAAACACAGACGATCTATATACACGAATCGTTTAGACTTCGCACTCTCAAAATACAGCCAAATTTCAAATCAACACGCCATTTCGACACGCACAAAAATGGAACAGAAAAAAACGGTCGCGTCTTCGCGCTTCAATATCACAGAAGTGTCACGTCGAAGAACAAAAGCGACGGCTCAAGGTTTCTAAGAAGAAACACGAGACGGTTTCTCATGGCAAACGAACACGGAGCCGGAACATCAAAAGCCGGTCCTCTTGCAGGACGCTGGAAGTGAGCGAGTCCTGCAATAACTTGTTTGTTTGATGTCACGTGTAATGGGCGGGGGCGGGTGGCCGCCCTTCGCGTCCTCCTCTTTATTACGGGTGAGCCACCTACGCTGGCCCCTTTGAACGAGGGAGACCCTCAAAGGACAACTCTCAGTCGTTTCTCTGTACGCACTTTTTGAAATGATTTTATCGTGGACGGATGCGCACCAACAGCGGACGGCCGATTTTCCGGGGCTAAATGCGCGCCACGTCGTCGCCGAATCGATAAGTCGATGTTTTTGTGTGTGTGTGTGTATGCTGTGTGTGTGTTCTGTGATGTTCGGCGAAATTGGAGGAAAATTCGGTTGGATCGTTTCTGAGAAAATTTCATGTGGTGTTCTTGTTGTGGTGATTTATCTGGGAAATATTAAATGCGATTTACAGGTTATTCGAGAAATGTACGGTTAAGATGTTGTATAAATTTCTATTGCCTATACCAGTTTATATCAATTCTTTACATTATGTTTATGTGGAAGGTCATAATGATTTGAAAACGTAAAAATGAAAAATAGAATTCGATAATGAAACGTTCTCAAATCTCAATATCCATATCTTCTCGTTCGACAATCACGTGGAATATATATTATTTTGCGTTAAAGGTAAAGTAGCGTTTTACGAGTCGCTCATGACGACAGTCCCCTCTCGCGTCGCAGCCTATTCATTCAGACATCAAAAATAATGCCCGAACATCAATCGCCATAAAAGTTTTGGCGGCGTTCCCTTTAACAAGGAGATCTCTCCGTAGGAGCAGGTGAGGTCCTGGTCACCATGACAACATCCCTCGAAGCCTCCGAACACCCTCCAGCACCCGCCGGGGAGTGTCCCTCTCGGTGTTCTTTCACGAGACCTTCCGACACCCTATACCTTTCCTTCTTTTACCTTCCTTATACCCTCACAGTTCTCACTTTTAGATGTTGTTCATTTTTCACTTCGCGGACTTTGTCATTAAATTTATTTTCAAGATGGAAAAGTTAACTTTTGCCAAAGAACTATACCTACTATTTTTAGTATAATTCGTTTCTCCCGCCGTGTCACTCCGTATATAGATTATTAATAAGTAATTTTTATAAAAATATTTTATTTATAAAACTCATATATCAAATTCGAAATATACGGTACAGAGAGTTTTATATTTAATCAAAACAAATATCTAATTACATAAATTTGTAATTTTATACGGTATTTTTTCATCGTGAATATACAATATATGGTTTTATGTAGTTCGATTTATTTTTTTATATATCTGTATCTTTGATACATCTTTCTTTATCGACAATTATAGGGGAGTGTTTATTGGTAAAAGCTATGTTTATTTGCGAAACGAGTGATATTACGCCCGACTAAGCGTCTCGCAGTGAGGAAACCTTACATAACACAAACTAACGTGGCGTCCACAGAAGCCGGCCAATTCATAAATAAAAATCTCGTAAAGGGGAGATATATACACGCGAAGGGCTTCGTAAAATATGGAGACACAGAGACGCGACACAATGGAGGAGTAGCTTACACTCGCCACGACCAAAGTGGTCCACCCGCACCACCCTCCCCTGAATAAATTACAGTTTATTTGTTTTTCGCTTTATAATGACAGGAAATAACATACCGTTATAAAATAAACTAAAAAAATCCATATTCTATTTTCAATTCGTTTATTTATATTTCATTAATGGTTCAGTGACATGAAATTTATTGACTATATAATATACTTAACATATATTGTGAAAAAAAATTATTGATTACAAATTTTGTGAAGATTTATACAAAAATATTGGTTCATGAAATTTAATATTATATATTTGATTATTTTAGCGCGAATCTGAAACTTTTTAATTCACAAACGTTACCGAAACTATCCAAACTCTCAGCATATATAAACAAGTACAACATGTGCAATTCGTATGCGTTTTGGTGTGTCTCAGTTGGACCATAGACGAATAAATAAGCGGTAATGTGTAGACCATTACGAGCGGCCATCGGAAGTGAAATTACACGACCGCTGGCCGTCCCGACAGAAACCCCTCCATTTCCCGCTATGGAAACTGCACACGAGTCTTCTGCATTTTCCCCATCTTTTTTGTCAGGTCCGGATGAGGGCTAACGCACGTTTGGCCACCCTGAAAAGAGGAGTGGTGAAATAGTGAAATTTTTATTTTTAAAACTTGTCTTATTTACACAACTAGTTATTATAAATCTGTTTGCTGGCCAATGAGCTCTTCAAATACGTATGTAAATATTTTTTGAATTATTATATTACTATTTTTAGTGAAAAATTCAATAATTCGAAAATTCGGATCCCTTCAAAATTCTTTTACTTTATCATTATTACTACGAAATCTATTATTGGTAATAGGTATTATGGTAGTTTCTGCTTCTATGTCCGCTCACTTCCGGTTGCGGGCGGATGCATTAGCTGAACTTCCGGCATACGACTGCCACCTCCCTGATTTTTTTCTTGGTACTTTAATACTCATACTTACAAATATACTTCGTTCAATAAAAAAAATCGATTTTCCTATTAAAAATATTAAAAAAATGTTTAAAAACATCGGACAAATTAATTGGAGAATACAATGTTTCATTCGTTTTTCAACACAAATAAAATTGCACATACCCACACGCCCTTAATGTCCGGTTTCAATAATTCCTGCATTTGAATAATATGCAAAATACACGCATTTCTGGTCGCACCGGAATAAGCGGAGGCTCCGGTGTAAAACGATATTTTTATTGAAAAGTACTGACCTCCCGGCTTTCGCAGGAAACGCATGCACAAAAGCACATTTATCCTGCGCCCTTCCCGACCACCCCTAGCTCTCGTCCTCCTCGGGCAACTGCACTTTTTATCATATTTTGTCCTGAGACATTTTCGCTTACCCTTTTTTGCCGGCGCGTCGGGATGATCGATGGTTTTTTATGCCTCAAAGGGTAACTGCGCACAGTGGTGGCCGACGACGAAAATATGAACTTGTGCCCAAAAAGGGCGATATCGCATATAACTTCGCTGGCCGGATTACCATACTAGATACCGTAAGCCCGAATAAATCTTTAAAAATGATGAACGATCGTCAAATATGTGTTTTTCTTCAGAGGAGAATGTGTTTTGTAAGAACATCGAAATTTTGATAAATGATTAATATTACTATTATTAAATTTCTCTCGTCTTCAAACATGAGATCTAGTTTTTGAGTTTAAGCGATTTTCACGCCTAATAATTTGCAAATAACAATTACTTTCGCGTGTATAATTCACGTGCCGTTAACGAGTTAAACTTTTCCCCGTTCCCATAGGCGCCGCTAACAAAAACACGAGTAATTCATGTGTTAATGAAACGCCGTGTTATTAAAATTCATTAATTATCTTTACGACGAGCAAGCTTCGCAAATAAATCTAACACCTACCCTTTTTACGTACAAATACTTGATATTTATAATATAATTTTCGCAAAAGTCCGATCATTTAACACCGTAAATTGCGGTTCATCGAAAAAAGTCGACGATATTGATTTATTGTTTTTGTCCATGTTTTTTTTCCGATCTATTTATACGTAAATTTGAATCAGTTGTGCTTCACAAAGTCAGGGACGACGGTCACGACTTTGTCTTGATGCAATATGCACGACTTATGACCGTGTAAAGATTCGTTACGAGTAAAATATTCGAACGTGACCGAAAATAAAACGAAGCTATCACACAGTCGATACAGCTTTTTTTTATTCAGTTCAAATAAATATCTATAAGAATATACGTGATGTTACTGCCGGTACTGAAAATTCTGAAAATGTTATATTAAATTTTCGCATGAACAAACTCTGATTGGAAAATTTTAATTATACAATAATATTACAAATTCGATCGGATATCAGGATTTCGGGTTTTATGCACCGGCGCTACATTGCAAAGGAGGGCATCTTGGAAGGGCTGACGACGTCGGATGGGCGGGCAAAAACCCATTAAGGCCCGTGCACGCCGCCTTGATTAATGTGTGCATTATTCAATTAGCAGCTCGGGCGGTGGCCTTTGTCTCCGAGGAGCTGCTCCGGCTCCAACGCAACCCAACCTGCCTCCTCCTCAGTTCGACACCCCCATGGAACCTCCCTTTGGCGTCTCTGACTACTGTGAGGGCGTCGGGTTGACTTTCTGCAAAGACCGCCCTCGCAGAAATGTATAAACGAACGGATTAATAATGGTTTTTCTTTTTGTGTTTGTGTATGGGTACGTTTTTATTCGACATATCGTAATTTTTTTTCGAATCGTTTCAATTTAACGCGATAATATAAAAGTGTTGAAAATTTTGACAAAAGAAAATAAATTTTGTATAAAAAAAATTCTATTATTCCATTGTGGTTCTTTAATATACCTACCTATTTATTTATTTATTCAATTAATATTTTATATTAGCTTTGAAACACAAAAAAAATACTTTTTATCGCAATTCGTTTCCAGACTTTATCATTAAATATCAAATTACATAAATTATAATGAATATTATTCAGGTGTATTATATTTTATAGAGATTTAATATCGTCATAAATAGCTTGGAAATAAGCATAAAGTCAAGATGTTTCATGATTTACATCCTCGATTATAGTTCGGTCACGTTTCTATGTTATTGATTCCTTTAAAGAATTTACAGTAATTGATTAATTTTTATAATATATAATAATTATAATTTTTGAATATAATATATGACATCATCTTAATAAAATTGAATAATCCTAAAAATTTCGTAAACATTATTATCGGGGTCGCAGAGAGAAATTCCGGGCCTAGGAAAGAGTTTGAAATTTTTTTTTGCAAGTGTCCAATATTTTTCACAAAAAAACTTACATTTACAAAAACCGATTTTTCCAAATTTTTTTATCCCTCAAAACAACAAAAATTTTCAAAAGTATTCAAAACCCAAAAATTTCCAAACTTAGTCACGGGCCCTCAAAATTACTCGGGCCCTGGGAATTCATCTCTCTCCCCCTCCCCGCCTTTCAACGGCCTCGATTATTACTTTCAATTGATATTATTATTTAATATTTTTTCAGATACCTGTGAGTTTTATTACTTACTAGTATATAGGCCCGATGCTAATAACATCGGCTGTGGATTTGTTAAGAAACGGAAAATGATAAAATGGGAAAACCCGATCGTGTGAACCCAAAATGTGTACCTGATTTGAATATTTAATATTTAATTAATAAAATCAAAATAGTTCATTTGTTATTTGTTTGTGACAT
>JAOXNN020000037.1:3757519-3769389 GCA_028571205.2 Hydropsyche betteni | reverse complement strand
GCCGGCCCACCCCCCCCACCCACCCCCCCCCCCCCCCCCCCCCCCCCCCCGCCCCCCCCCCCCCCCCCCCCCCCCCCGGAAGTAGGCCCGATGGGTCCAGAAGCGAGCCCGCAGGGCGAGATAGCGTGTTCGAACTGGCTATGCCAGTTCGAATACGCTAGTGTAATATATAATAGAAAATTTTAATAAGATATAAGAAAAAAATAAGCTTTTCACTGATTTTACTAATAGTTCAAATTTAAAAAATATAACTCGAAATTATGTAAATGTTTCAATCTTTATTATTTTGACTTATAAATTGGTATATAACAACAACAGCTGAATTAACTCAGCAAATCGACGATTATTTTAGAATATTAAAATTTGTTCTCTCGTTGCGAATATTTACAAAACACACGAGTGACTTACCCTCGCGCCTAAATAATTCACTTACGATATTTTGTTTTGATTGCACTCCGCATTTTATTGAGCGCACCAAACATATTTACGGCTATAATTGAATATCAAAACCGAAATTCGTTTACGGCGCTCGTTGCGCCCCATTGTGCATTCATTATTGTTGATTTTTCGTTCCCGGGGGACTCCGACGTAGGAAACCAGGGGATGCAACCGCCCGAAAGCCAAAACGAACTCGCAAACATCAACGAGTATTGCACAATGAAAAAAAAATCGATCAAATTATTTTTTATCACATGCTGCTCATAATAAGAAAGTCTCTTTTATAATTGGCGCTATTTTATTGTGATGCTCGTTGAGTATGTATAAAATCATATTGAGCGAGAATACATCGCTTGGTGAAATAGCACTTTTAATGATTTCAGTTTTGAGTACTTGAAAATCTTAATTTTCTTATATAACATATACATTACTTATACGTACATTTTATTCATTATCTTGTTTTTTTATTGATTACATAAAATTAATTTTTAAAAATTAAATATTTACTAGTACGAATAAATATTATAAAATTTGAGTTTATTTTATTTTTCATAGATGGCTCTATTATTTCACCTGCAAAAATTAAATATCACCTTTGTTTATAGAAAATATTTATATTTTTCAATTACACAAAGTATCAAAATACAAATATGATTTATATCTAATCAATTATCCTCGATTTTCCTAACAAGATCTCCAATTGTAGTTTTATCGTTAATTTAATAGCTCAAAATCTATTTCAATGGCAATTCGAAATGCCACACATCGTCGTCGGGATTTTTTTTTTTACCTTTATTGGACACACTTTTATGCTTTGAGTATACAATGCGAACGGCGTGTTATCGTCTCGTCGTCGCCCAGGAGGTCTCATGCATATTTAATGTACACGCGTATCGGCCCCGAATCAAAATGTTGTAATTGTTATTCAACAGACGAGCCCGTCCTGCCTCCCGAATTTAACACGCCCGATTCTCGATGGCCGTATCAAAGAAGTCCGCCACGACCGCCGAACAAACAACACGAAAATATAATATGTGTCAACGCATCGTGTGACGTGGAAAACGTATAATACAAAAAATATGAAAATAAATTTTATTCATGACGAGACAGTAGTGGATTTTGTCTTATTGTCAAATAATATTCAAATTTTTTATAACTTAGGTATGATTTATATTTATATAGCGCAAATGATGTATAATACATTCTACAATTAGTTGTGCCAAACGTGCTTAGGGTTCATCCTTAAATTAATTGAAATATAACGCAATCAATGTTTGAATATTCAAATTCTTGAAATTTAACATATTTACATTTCAATCTATTTTTTTCACAAACACGCGGTAAGGATGTATCCCGGCAGATATGAAAGTTTGGGAAAATCACACGTGCACGTTTCACACGTGACGATAGGCGGAAGGTGTTCCTGGGGCGCGTACGTATGCGGGCTACGTCTTGCACGGGGACTTGTCACTAATTGTTTTCGCCTGTCACCGACTTGAAGAGGGTTTTTCTCTCTCCGGCCTATATCGTGGCTCCCAAACGCACCCTTTGATCCAATTTTACCGAAAAAAAATCACGTACACTACAATGCGTTTGGAGCTGAATGAAAAATTCAACGGGGGTCGATGGGACAACCGAAAGGACGAATCGGCCACGCAGCGAAAACTACAAGAGGGAGTTAATTGATATGAAATGACTTATAAACTGTTGAATGAAATATTTATACAGCATCGACGAAAAGGGGTAATACTTTTTTTATCTCGATTTTGTTTTTTAATTCTCATTTTTCGGATAGATTTGACGCTAACGCGTTCACGCTATTTATTTGACAGTCATAAGTTTTATTGTGTAAACCACACAAAAGATGATATATTATTGCGATTCTTGGATTCATTCATTGAATTTTATGTAAACATATATTTAAGAATTTTTGTTATTTTCATATTTACTAAGTTTTCTGTGATGCGAATTGTACTTAAATATAATATAGTATTATAGAAGTGCTTAGGGGGTTGTTCATAAGTACGAACAAGAATGTGAAGAAATTATATTTCATACAAGGAAACGTGTCATTTCTGCACTCAATAATATATCAAGTTTCAAAACCATTAACTGAGTATAGATTACATCTTCACCATGACGCGTAAATACTATCTGATTTGAGAAGCTGTCCTTGGGAACATGCACATACTCGCGTACCTGTACGTGATAATAAATGGTAACATTTTATAAATCTGGACTGGTATATTTAACGAATGCTTTGAAGCTGTTGTTTATGAGCGTACTCGTTGCGTGATTTGCCTGAAAACGGACATTTTTTGTACAATTTACTTTTAAAAAGAAAATGGTGCGCGTTGATTTATGTTGGGATCATGTATGCAAGTACACCTGAAAAGCGCACCTTGCACCGCAGGAAATGACAATTAAAGTTCTTTTCATACGCGAAGCGAAAACGCCAAAGATAGCCAAAACGAATCGCAAACAAAGGTGTTCGATCCATTGTCCGCGGTCCGTGTCATTCACGAAAATACGAATTTTTTTTTCAACAACCCCCACCAAAAAATGTCTTTGACGGTGAACGAAATGTGTCAAAGTTTTAATGTTCGCACAGCTTACAAGATATATTATTGTGTCGTGAAAAAAAGGTGGAACGATTATGAATTGAGGTACTCGAGGATTCAAGAATGATTCGTGGTACTCCCAGGTAAGCCGTGTATGTCCATTGTTGTGTTTTTACTTATCTTGTGAACTAATTCGAATCTTTTAAGCTGTGTCCATAAAAATCACTAATATTTAATCTTATGATTATTTTTTCTTAATACAAGTTTTAAATGATAATATTTAAGCAAAATATCTATAAAGATTATAAAATAATAGCTTGATATGTGTATTCGAAGATAATATGACAAAAATTTAAAATGTTATTTTATATTTGTTTTTTAAAATCAAAAACTAAATCTAAATTAACATATTTTATATGCCTAACCATTACTGGATTTAACCATATGAAAACATATGTGAGCTAGTGTTTGACGTGATAAATCGACCCCGCATTTATTCCACATCAACCCAATATTATAAATTTATTTTTTTTCACCCTGAATCAACGACGTGTTGAAAGAATGAGATGTTATTTTATTAATTACGAACGAGTTGTAAAAAAAAGAAATTTATGAGCATCGAGGCCACAATTGAAAAAAAAATCGCAGCTCAAAGGTACCCATAAACAATAGCCACGCAGTCTGGGCCGATCTGGTTTTCCGCAGTCGGTGGCCCAACGAATCCAGCGGTCTTCTGAACGTCGCATTCCTACGATTTCGGAAAATTTGAACCCAAAACGCGGGGGGTGTGCACCCCATTTGTCAGTCCGGTTGATTTATAAGCGAACCGCCACAATTCACGGACACGAAAACCCGCGACAGGGCTTTTGAACCGCGAAATTCGCACGTTTTTCACACTAGTCTGCACGCGATTGCTTTTCATATACAATTCAATACATATAATAAAGTAAAAATTAAAAAAATTATATATTTTTAATTTTTCATAATTAAATATTTTTATTTTATTTTATTTTTTATTTTTCGCAAATAGATTATTATTATGTTAAGGATTGCTAATTTTTTTATATATAATATAAAGAATCTGTTACAAATATTTAATATAATATTTGAAATTGGGTAATACGTATTTGAATTTTTTATTTTTGTTAAATAATATGCCCTGATATATAAGCAGGTAAGGGGCTGGGGAGATTATTTAACTGTTTCCTGGAATAGAACAGAATTCTCTCAGGTGAGAAATGGGTCCTGGTACCCTTGTTCAGAACCTTGGCAGAGACAGGGCAGCCAATTTCGGATTATTAATGGTGAGGGATGCAAAAGAAAACCGGGCTGTATATTATTGCAAATACATTTTTTTCTTCGACAATTTTTTCTGAAAATTATGTTCATACATACATATGTGCCGACAAAAAAATGATTTCATTCAGAATTCAAATATTTTTTCGACTTCACTATATTTATTTATAATTCCTATCCATGATTATCATTGTTCAAAATTTACTTATTATTTAATAATAAATTAGTTAATGTATGTATCTATTTTTAGTTAAAGTTAAATATGTATGTATGAATAGAAAAAATGGATTTTGCTAATGTAAGATTTAAAAAATCTTTAGTCTGAAATCTTAAAATAAAGCTCTTTGAAGCCTATTGTATTTTTCGCATCTCATCTGATAAGGCCTGTTTTCTTAACCTGTTTCATATTTCGTACATCCATATGTAACAATAGCTTGTATTTTTGATGTTTTCCTCATGCGCGTTTTTTTGTCAATTATCCCATTATACTGACGCAATTTTTAAAATAACTAATATGCTCGTGAGAAAATTAAAATATGCTCTTCATTTATATTTTTTTTTAGTTTATATAGTTTTTTAAGGTTGAACGAAATAAGATACATCTAACATTGTAAGATCAAAATCTCATGTCCTGTTTGCAAAATATTGTATTTCGAAGAATCTGACAATATGTGTATGTCAGGTAGCCATTGCGTTTCCCGGGATGATAGACATCTCTCACAAATCTTAGGTTTCAGGTACATATAATACAGGTTACCATTATTATTACAGAACCTTTTACCTTGTACACTTGCCGACATTTTCCGAAAATATGTACGTATTCCGTATTAACATGTACATATGTGTTTGTATATTTATTAATATTGTTCACCTTATTATATGCTAATGTTATTGATCATATGTTTAGAAAATAATAAAAAGTATATTTGATGATGAAAACGGCAATAAAATATGTAAATAATTGCTGTGATCCAAAAGTAATACAAAGGTCAAAAATCATAGGAATTAATCAATTTCCTTTTATACACTAACAGATTTAATCAATCATCTGTGTCTATAACCTCTCATTTTATTATTTTCATTAACATATTTGCAAAATAGCTTAATCATAACAATAATTGTAAACATTTTAAGCGGTCATCGATCTGTTTGCACAGATGCTTTTGATATTGCGCATATGTGTTTCGTCTAACAATAGGTGTATTTTTGAAATTCATTCCCAACTATTTTGATTGTATCTATTATTTATGTGAATCGATTTTTTTTAATAAAAGATTACTTCTTATTTTCTACTCCTGAACAAGCATATACTTAAATCTTATCGTTAAATATGTATTCTAAAATTCATCTTACTTGGTACTAGGTATTATTATGTCTCAAACAAGCATACAAGTGTTTACGTATGAATTTGTTTCAAGTATTTATTTTACTGCATGTCGACGAACCAAAGCTGAGTAAATAGACATATATACTCATATGTCGAAAATGTTTCATGCGCCAAAACTCGTTCATCGAAAAACGCCACGATGTCTAACGACATGACCAGGATTCCATCGAGAAACCCCATATCCAAAATCTGAGATCGATAGAAAAAATGCGAAAGAATCCCAAAAATTCAGTGGGAAAATAATAAATTACAAATCATTGACATGTAGTGCGCGAGAATTTTCCAGGTAGTTTTAACCTCAAAAAGTGGGATATCATTCATGTCGTTCGATATTTGCACTTTGTTTCTCAAACTTTTGGTTCAAATAATTCTTGTTATATTCGAATTCGTAGTAAATATTTTAAATACGTTACTATGTATAGTGTAATATTTTAAGCTCGTTTAAATATTCGTATTATTTGATGAGGAAATCGATTATCGACATGGTAATTATGTCCACTCCGCTTTTTGCGTTTAAACATGAAAAACAACGTGAAAATTTTTCAAGCATTTTTTTGTACGAAATGACGTTTAATCTCAATTAATGGTTGCGGCAATTAAAAAGTAATCTTGCTTCATAAACAAAACCTTGCTATTGTGTAATGGGAATTAGCGAAGCGCCATTTGTCCACCAGTTCGAATTCCCAAGCCGATATTTTTTTAGTTTTCTTCGGGTCAACAATGAATAGCGACAAAACCACTAATGTCTAACGTGTGGGAACTTACAAGGAAATTAGGCGAAAGCACATTAAAATATTTGTAGCGCACGTGAGATTCGGTAAGCCACATATTAATATTAAATTAAGCCTAAGTTCACAAGATTACGTATGAAAATTGAGAGAAAGTTACTTAAAATAAACAACATAAGATATTCATTTTTAAATCATCTAAATGGTTTCCCACTTAATTAAAAGATACGTTTTTTTAAACCAGCATCGATTGTAAGTGCGATATTTTCAATTAATGTCCAATCACACACGACTAACAAATTTCAATACAGATCCGAAATTCTCGATCAAACCGTGAACTCCGCGATAGATTAGAAAGTGTCACCGACTGTTATTGAATTGAAATTTTTTCTCGCCACACTTTGAGCCGGTCTCGACAAATTAATAACGAATTAACGCGTGGACGTGTCGGCCATTGTGCCGACTCGATGGCCGCCTTTGATCCGCGCCGATTTGTCCGCGTGGCGCGTGCAGAACCTCTAATGTCGTCGTTTTCTACTCTTTTCCAGCCGGGGTAAACGACTGACTGACTGACTGAATCGTCGGCCACAAGATCACGAATCGAACGGTGTCTTTTCAAAGCGAAAGAAGGCGGCTAACGACTTGAAAAAATGCTCGCCGCTGCCCACCTCCACCCCTTTGACAATGGACGTTGGACACGACGGAAGATTTTCAACGAATTTGTCACGAATTCGCTGAAAATATCTTTGGAAATTTGTGCAATTTTGTAAGCACACTAATCAAGTCAGAAAAAAGTACATTTCTTTATTTTACATTAATTCTTATGTGCAATATTAGCTTTGATGTATTGATTTTAATATTCAGATTGTGGAAATTATTCTAGAATATATAAACTTTGCAATGTAATATTCTTTAATCTAAATAAATTGATGAGTGCAATTTAGCACGAATCGATGTGCGATGTTAATGTACCTTAGAACGAACGGTATTTCGCATTGTTCGCGCGTGTCACACGCTTTATTCTTTCACATCATGCTACTCTTGCTAATCTGACGAGGATTTCTAGGTGAAATATTTTTTCTCA
Source organism: Hydropsyche betteni (assembly GCA_028571205.2). NCBI lineage: Eukaryota > Metazoa > Arthropoda > Insecta > Trichoptera > Hydropsychidae > Hydropsyche > Hydropsyche betteni. Next base: position 3,761,895 of record JAOXNN020000037.1, on the reverse strand, counting down.
ATATCCTTATTTTTTCGTCCGACGGTCAGCCATCGCTCATCGCACGTTTGTCGGCGAGCGTTTCGTAGGATTTCCCTATTCATCTTCTTCAGTAGGTGAATATTTAATATTAACTAGGAACCGGCGCACCGGCACAAAGAGCACAGTCATCACGCTGGTACCCAAGAAAGGCTTTGAAAGATCATTCGTCATTGTTTTCTTGCTTCGGCAGACTTTGAGGCTCTACCTTAGCTCGCTCTGCTCTGGCACAGGAGTGTAATCCCAAAATGGAAATGTTCCTATTCAAGGGAAAAAATGCACAAAGCTTGAATGCATTTTCGCTAATTCAAACATCTCTTTTTCCCATTTCTCTATTTAAATATGTATATCGTCTTTTACTCGAGCTATTGTTGAATTTTCGTATGATGTTTTAATAACTTTTTTTTTCTATTTGTTCCAGGTAAAGACACTTCACTATACATCAACTTAAAACATAGGTAATTCGTAATAAAAGTCAATATAACTTTTTATTATTATTTGGTGCAATATTTAATATTGTAATCATATTAAATATTTATTCTTATTATTATTATACTAGTATATAGGCCCGATGTTAGTAACATCGACTGTGGATTTGTTATGAAACGGAAAACGATAAAATGTGAAAACCCAATTGTGTGAATCCGAAATATGTACCCGATTTGAATATTTAATATTTAATTAATAAAATCAAAATAGTTAATTTGTTATTTTTTGTGACATATAGACTACCCGATGCCCGTACTCGATTTGAATATATTTAATATTTAATAAATAAAACCAGTTCATATTGACACAGACATCTGCGTAATAATCGACGTATTGCATAAGTCAATAGAGACAATTTCATGCGCATGATATTATAGACGATAAGCATATGTGCATAAAGACCATATACGCATGAAGAATAATTTTATAAAAGCAAAAAAACAATCGTATCGACGGGTCGATCATTTTAAAGTCGCGAGCGTCATCGTGACGAACGAACGAACGAACAGACAGACAGACAGATATCCGCTATTATATATAGGGGATTATTATTTTCCCAAAAATTTAATCAAAAACTATCAGATGAAAACGCAAAAAAAAAAACGGAAATAAATAAACTCAATCATTCTCGAAAGCACGCACGCATATTTCTTTTTTACAAACTGCGAACAATTTTTTTATACAATCTCCGTTGAAATCGGCGTCAAGTTGATATCCATTTGCAGCGGTGACCCTGTCAAGTTGATGATGGACGTTTCTTGGCGGAACGTTACCACCGCAGATTTATAAGTCGCGGGGGCGGTCCGTGACACCGCTGCGATCCATCAGTGATCTACGGATCTCTTTGTGGTCCACCGGCCCACCTGGGTCACGTGTACGCTCATTATCTCGGCCTAGATGCCGCCTAGGTTCACTGAAAGTTTCGACAGTGTAGGTCCAGATTGTATGTAGTGTGAAAATTGTAGCGTCGATTGAAAATGTTGAAGAGATTCGCAGAAAAATCGTCGAGATCGATTCTTGATAAACTTCAAAGCGTTTTGACGACTTTGACCAGACGTTTCGTTTTTTGTTGGGTGGTTTTTTTACTCGTGTTTCGGTTGACCTATCGCAGTTTGATTATAGTAGAAAAAATATGACCTAACATATACAGGTAGGTGAGTCATTGGTGCGGACGTTAAAAATATTGAGAAGAGTCTTCTCGATTATTATTTATTTATTTTATTACTGATTCAACGATTTGAAGTTTTGCTCTACATTATACACTTCTAATTTCGATCAATATTTAGACGATTTGCCAATTTCTATTTAATAAAATTTATTCAAAACAAATAATTAATCAATGGCAGTTTTCAAAAAAATTACATCATCGTTAAAATATAATTATTTTGTCATAATTTTATGTGCATTTATCAATACGCGCTTTCGCATAATAAATTTCGTTTGAAATCAAAACACAAATAGAACATTAGAATATTTTCCATAAATCCCGTTATTAATTAACAAAATCATATGAACCATCGAAGCGAATCCGAAACAACTGACAAATCATAAATTCAAATTTTTTCATAAAACACACTAAGCACACGTTTCGAACGGACATCCAAATCGGAGCAGGTGGACCACGGAGCAACAGTCGATGATGATTTTTTTATTGGCGTCGGTAGATGCTGAGCCGCCTCAGCGGGACGTTGCACCGACAAATGTGGGATGTTGCCGCCAATCAATCGGCCACCCGCTGCTTGCCCACCGAGCCGCGGCCCTTCTGCTCCTCACCACAACTAATTATGTTATTCCGTATGCTTTGGCCGCGATACATAACCATCCCGAGAGTTCGAATTTCGAAATTTCAGAGCCTCGAATATGGAACGTTTACGTGACGCCATGCGATCCAGAGTCCAGGACGTGAACGGCCATTGTGACACTGCAGTGTACAAACACCTGTATCCACACCGTGTGCAATCACAGTACAAACACTGAACTAGCAGGTTGATAACCCCCTTTCTTGTTGGTCGCAGCTTGCAGCAGAAGGCTCTCTTCATCACCATATTAATCACGTCCGGGCCCTGGACCAGCTCGCATAACAATGCACTCTCGAAACGACGTTGTTTCAATTCTTAGTCCAGATAGGGCTACGTATCTAGTACGTGTGTATTCTTTGCTTATTTTTTGGGCTCGAATTTTCCGAACACGGTGATATATGGCGGCCTCGATCCGTTAATGTGTATCCTCTCTCACACCTCGGTCGGCCCGTGACAGTGAAGTATATATGTAAATAGCTTCGGTCCCGGGGAACCGAAAACCCCGCGTCCCGCGCATCAAATACATTTGTCACGCGGCTTACCATTTTTCGAAGACATCAATCATTGGGCCGCATCATTTAGCCGGCATTTAAGACTGTCACCTGAGTCCCAGGGACGCCCAAGTAATTTTAATGCTACTCCAGAAAAGGGGATGTTTATACTTTACATATATACGCTTGGATTTATTGAAGGAACGAATGTTAAAAGATCTAAAAATACGTTTGTTCAATATTTTCGAATGACATTTAAAATAATATATATTTTTAATACAATAAGCATAAAGACAATATTTTATCTATCAAAATTTTTAATTTTTAATATTTATCAAGCTTGAAATGAAAAATATTAAATATCACACTTAAATATGTATCAGATAGTAATGAATTAAATATTAAATTGATCGAATATTGAAAACGTCTGCTTCTGTATTTTGTATATCGGTGTTGAGCCTCGAACCAGTGATAACGACTTTCAGCGAGACGATTTATCATTTACTCCTTCTAAGATGTGAAGACCACGCTCAAACGGTAAAAACTCTTCTGAATATTCCGGGTCAAAGTAACTGAGTGTCGCTCGGTGAGCTGTTATAGTCGAGCCGGTCACGTATCAAACGGGCATGCACTATCAATGTGTATCTAACATAAACGAATATAATATGAAATTGAAAAATTCGATGAAAAGTAAAAGTCGGTCGCCGAATATCGGACGCTAGTTGGGTGCGAGGCGAGCACAATGGGAATCGTTACACTTACGTATAATAAAAATGTACTGTTATATTAAACAGGCCCTGTTGCTTATGGTTCCTCTCACTTTTCCTCTCATCATCACAACACAACAGAATCACACCAATTACAAGATTAGATATCAGATTAGACGACGCCGGTCCATATCAAAGAGGCATGTCGATAGCCTTAACACTTGTAACACGATAAAGAATCGCGGCAACAGCGATTCTAAAACGTTCCATTGTACGCACATTAAAATCAATTTTTTATCACATATTTATATACAAACACATCGACGTTTATAATTATTGCGAAATATTAATTAATAAATACCGCGATTCTTATCAAAGTTATTTTATTTATTCATTTTAATTATTATTATATTATAGTTAGTTAACATGCATCAATTTTGTATGTTTATTTTTTTTATATTGATGTGTTATTAATCATTTTTTTATATTGAAACATCATCATCGTCATTCTATGTAGTTGTCATTAATTGTTTAGATGAAGAACTCTCTAATCCTCTTCTATTCCTGTCGATTTTGAACAACTCTCATACTTCACATATCTTTCCAACCTCATCTATCTATTATAAGTTACTAGTATATAGGCCCGATGTTAATAACATCGGTTGTGTATTGATAACCATACTATTACGCAATAAAATAAAAACTAAATAGGCCCGATTTTAATAACATCGGGACGTGTATGTGTTTATTATAAAGTCGATGCCCGTACCCGATTTGAATATTTAATATTTAATAAATAAAATCAAAATAGTTCGTTTGTTATTTGTTTGTGACATATAGGCTACCCGATGCCCGTACTCGATTTGAATATA
>JAOXNN020000037.1:3738182-3757170 GCA_028571205.2 Hydropsyche betteni | reverse complement strand
AGGCAGTAGGTAATAAGCATTATATTATAGACGTTAACTGTATACACATATAAAGACCATATTCGCGAAAAAGTCGCAAGCATCATCGACACACACGACGGTCACACGGACAGACAGATGTCCGCTATTATATATAGGGGATAGGGGATTTTTATTTTATTTCGTATTAGTATGGTTATCAATTTAAAGCTGTTTTTATTAACATCGAGGCTATATATTAGTTATTTAATAATAACAAACTAATTTGTTTGCTATCATTAGAAAAATTTTAGTTATTTTGTTTACATTTCTTACATTTCAAAAATATCTATAACATATTTATAGGTCATACACGAGTTTTTGATAACCTTGGGGTAAATGCAATTTACTCGTGTAATGCATTCCAATGCATATTATAGGTATATATTATTAATTATAACGATTGCGTTGCACATAATATTTATTAAATAACATAGATAAATATGATACTTGTTTTATGTGAGATTTTATGTGCAAGCGTTTCGATTCAAAGCGGTTGCAAAAAAAAAATCTTAGGTAAAAACGCAAGGAAGATTGCAAGCTTTCGTCGGGAACTTCAATTAAAAAGTTTATGCGTTGCATATTTTGCCTGGTTGAAATTTACATGTCTTTACGACTTTTTTACAGTGTTATTAAATTTATATATCTTGATATAAAAATATATGCAAATATAAAACATTCGCATTCAGATGCTTAAATGTTTAAACATCTAAATTAAATTTTAATTTTTATACCTATGTACAATAATTCGAACTAAAATTGGAAACCATTTTGTATTCAAACTATACTCTTCTATCGTTGTTTTACTTAAAATTATTTTACGAAATATAAGCAAAAATCTTTTTCTCTTCTGTGATATAAAAGGTCATGATTTATTATAAAAGTTCGCATGCATATTAGTGCGAGCAATAAACCGTAGTCAGTACGTAGTATCACCACCGTTGGGGGATGATACTCGGTGGCGGTATCCAAACAAACCCGAGGGTCATTTTTATTTATGAGCATCATTGACTTGTTGGAATGTCCAGCCATACATAATGCATGCCGATGCAGCCAGAGGCGTGGGCTTCAGACTTTCGACAGATATAAAAATGGCATGAGGAGAACTACTTCGATATTATATTTGTCGTCGGGGATGATATTCATATTATGGCGAATGATATTTCATTTTATCGCTGCCCTCTACGAATTTGTCTTTTCATAAAAGCGTATTTTTTTAATAAAAATTTCTATAAATAATCTCGTGTATTTTGTATAAAATTATGCGTTAATATTTCTATATTTTATATATGAATATTATTTCGTACGCGACGCCCATCCAATATAAAGATAGACGAGGGTGCTATTATTAGTAGTATAAAATCCACTTTACAGCGTATTCCTCATATTTTATTTTCGTGCAATAAAATTTGTTGGCCGGCAATTTCCTACTTTTTCACTAGATTACACGCGACGTTCGGGACCTTTCCCTTTTTGTCTTTGTCGACCTTACACATGAAACATGGACACGTTCAAATTTTCAAAAACCCAACTACCATTGAAGCTTCACACGGAAATCGTTAAATTCACGACTACCGACTAATACAATTTCTTAATCGGCATCTCACGTACTATCAACTCAAAACGGACCGCTCACCTTTCAACGCTGAAATTTCGATTTGGGCAGCCCGATAATTATTTCCAGCTCCGAAAACTTCGTGAATTTTTTCCACCAGCATTGTCGACGAGCAGGAAGCGAAATTCGTTCGATTAGAAATCGGTCGCCGACACGGTTTTCTCATTTTGGCGTAGTATGGGCGCGTGGTCGAGCATTCGTTCCGTGCGTGAGGCTCTCACAATCGAGAGAGGTGACTCGCATCAGAAACTTACCTATACACTGTTATAGTACACTCGAATGGTACTACTTGCGTTTACTCGGATACGTGTACTGTATGAAGTATGACGGCGGATTCTGAAAGGAGTCGGGGCGAACGATGCGTGTGACAGCCATTGTGGCGTTCCTCGACCGTTATGGCATACGTCATCGTCGCCGAGGTTGCTCATCATCAGGAAACCAACCTTCAGGTGCTCACCGGCTCGGAGACAACGTGATACACTCGATTCACTTTATTTGCGGGAGATTTTGTGTTCGAGCTCGAGCGTTTGTGGCGATCGTTCTGATTAGCGGTTTGGGAATGTGAGGACTTGTGTTTTGGTGGACTTATAATTTATATGTTTACGATAACGTATTAAGTATAATATAACATTATACTCACATTCGTGGAAATGTGTACATATTAAAAAGTCAGTTCTTTTATGATTTCATAAAACGCCTAGTTTAAAATAATAAAATTATTTTTTAATTAATAAGTTCAGTTTGATAATTAGATTAACTAAAATCATTTGTGTTTTGAAGAAAGTAGGTACAAATATTTTCGTAAGGAATAACTACACATGTTTAATTTTCATATCATAATTGATTATGTATAAATAACAAAAGTATCCAAGTTCAAGAAATTCAAAATTTTGGCAGGCATTGAATGCGGTTTGAATTAAAAATTTTCAACACAAAGAAAATCGTCATTAACAAACCAGCCGTCTCGAAATTGCGACGCTCTCCCGAGACGGGACACTGGATGGAAAGTAGTCGTCTCGCAAGTGGGCGGGTAGTTTTACTCATTCCATCTTTTTTCTACTCTACTTTTTTGTCTCCGTTTCTGCAAAAGCGATGAGCGAATGAGTGCGCGAAGGGGTTAGAGCCGCGGCCGCAAATAATTAATTACAAAACGCGGAGACTGTTGTTTTGTTGACGACGAGTGCCGTGAATGCGGAGGTGACGAGGTGATCAAACGAAGTCCTCCAGGATCCTCGAGTGCCGCAGCATCAGCTGATGTTCTGCGATTCTCAATTCTTTCCTCATACACGGTTTTCTGTAATTAATTTGTCGGTCCCATCAGTGATTTCATACAATGATATCAAATACAGATTTGTACTTACAGTAGAAATTTTTTAACATGAAAAAATATTTCGATCTACGATTCATGTTAAGCGATCTCACTATATACAGATATATTTTTATCATAATTCAAATTATTAAAATATTCATCCAAGACTACGCTTTAATACGAGACTCGATCTATAATATATAATCCTTTTTAATGGATTCCAATTCAATCGGACCATCAGACCAGCAAATCTCAAATATTAATTTCGCAATAATAAAACATCCCATTTAAGCAGCTTACCCGCCGAGCCGGGGATGGAAATATTTTATATTAAAATAATCATTACGGGAAATGCGGTGTGAATTGAAGAAGTACCACCTACATAGATCTACGCGCCCGGGGAGTTTTTCAATGGGCTCGACTGAGAGAGCTCGCGTCGCGGCTTCACGCCCACACAGCCTCGGCGCGTCAAAATGGCAATTATTAAAAATTAGATAATGAAAAAAGTGGTAAGCTCGCGGCGTGAAAGGAGAAATTGCTCATCGTTGCGAAATGCACCGCGCGAGCGTTATGGCTCCGCTGTCGTCATTCACCGGAGTCGGAGGCCAAAGTAGGCTTTATGACGTCGGGCATGGTGGCTGTTATCGGGCGAGGCTCGGTGGCACTTTGGACGGTTCGTACACCGTTCCGGATCCGGCCAGGAGTGGATCTTGGCGTTGGAATTAAATTCTGTTAATTAATGTTGTTTTTTTTTTTTTTTAATAATGCGCTTCGCAAAAGGAAAAAGCTCCAAGAAACGGATTAAATATAATGAACGTATATAAATATGAATGTTTTTCAAATTTGTACTCGTAATATTTTCTAACAAGAATTTGTTGATAAGATAATGAGCAATATGCGATTTTGATAAAATAATTCACATTGAACTTCTAATTTGATTTTATTTTAATGACAATAGTTTCACGTTATGCCGGCGAATCACGTCAGTATGCATTATTGTTTTTTATCATTATTATTTAATTATATTAATCGAAAATATCCATTTCGGACCATACCGATCATTTTAATATTCGTTAACAGTATTGGTGATTGCTTATTTCCCCTAGAGATCGCAGGTGCATATACGACTAACTGCATAAGCGTTAATTGGGACGAGGTGTCAACCACTAATTACTGCAATCGTTTCCTCCATCGTTCATAGATAGTAATACTCCTGATAATTCACACCTTTTTGATTAAAAATTGTACATAAAACCATTTTGTTTACGACGCAATATTTTTTCCATTGCATTTACTGCGTTGAACTACAGAATAAATATTTTCGATAAGATCTGTTCAGAAAATAAATTAAAATCGTATAATATATCTATCGACAAATATGCTTTTACTCTAGTATCTAAACATTACAATATTATCACATTTGACATGGTGCCGTATTACAAACACAAACATTTCAATTGAGCAAAACATTTACGAAAGTTCCACAAATAAGGCGATCACACAAAAACATGAATAGGACAATTCAATCACGTTCTTTTTTTCCACCAACCTGCAATGGCACCGCATATTTTCGTATTCAATCGGATAATGACAACAATGATTCCCCGCGTTTGATTATATTATGACTGCACTGTGCGCGCGCCGCCGTATAATAGAAAAACGAAAAATTGTAAGAGGCACCTGTTTCGAAAACACCTTTTGAATTGATAATACGTTTTGAATGCTTAGAACGGCATCTGTTGCTCCGCGGGTTCATTCAGTTGCAGATCGCACCATGGCCCACACTAGTGCTATTATATGGCCATATACTATGCTTTATACGCTGATCCCTCGATTTGCGCGGTGTTTAGATCGTGCGGTTTTCGAATAACGTGGATCAATCGAGTTAGATATATTTCGATTAGTCCTGTATATTAGATTATATTTAAATTCATTTACATATAGTGTAGTGTTTAAAGTGAGTATTCATTTATAATTTTCATATTCAATTAATTCAATGTTCAATATATTTAAAAAATACCATTTTATTTTCTAATATCTCATCAAATTTTTCATATTGATTATTCCAATTCAATTTGTCATGTGATTAGTTAGTGAAAATTATTATATGAAATGAAAATAATAGCCAAATTGTTAATAATATATTTCAAATTATGTTATCAATCATAGAAAGAACTGCAATACAATTATGAAGCATCGCAATATTCAGATTGAAAAATCGAATTGGCTCATCATGGAATTATAATTTAAAATTTGTCCCTATTACACATTTCGAATCAGACAAATAATATTCTTATACGACCAAACAAAAAACCTAATTAATTGAATGCAACTAGATTTTCAACACAAAAATAAGCGACTTTGGAAGCATAAACCTAGAATAAGTATACTGAATCGTACAGCACTGGGCCGACTAGCACACACTAGTAGGACGTAAGTGCGAGTGCATTATTCCCTTTCGCAGAGGCTCCGGTATGGGCCCCCATTGTGGAGGGGCCCATACTCTCGCATTGAGGGCCCCATACCCCACTAGGCCACAATGCCAGCGCTCGAAGAGATCCTCCGCCAGTAAATTCTTTGAGGTTCATTGCTTTTCGTTTGACGCCTCGTCGTTTAATATCATACGTGTGCAATGGTTGGTTGTCGGTTTCCGAAATTCGTATCCGCTATTGTGACTGTTGGATGTTTGATGGAATGTTGGTTTTTTTTTAGATGATGGGTTATGCTTGTTTGATTAAGTATAGTTATTTAGTAATTTTCACTACCTGTGTCGATGTTTGATTATAAATAATATCCCTATTGTATAATAAATAATGAATATGATTTTGAAATAATTGATAGGTGCCTACTTACTACAATACTTACTGAAAATTAAATATTTAAATTATTTATTACGCAGATTTATGTTTATTTTTGAAATTTGATTACAATAACTTATATTTTAATAATTCAAATTTAATCATTTCGTTCGTCAGATTTTATCAACGGTGCGGATTTTTATGAATTGGTATTACGATCAGAATTTCATTAAATAATTGTGCAATTATGACGTTATAAATTACTGAACAATGTTAATATTGTCCGACGCCAACTATTCATATAAACGTTATCATATTGTGGTATGAAAATAGGTATATTTAACAATTGCTCGCACTGAGTTGTTAATGTTAAATAATTATCTAGCCAATTTATATTTGTAATGAATTCGTTTAAACATAATATTTAATTTATTTTATATAAAATTCATGCATAATCTTATAAGATTTTATAATTATGATGACAATATCTTACCACGTGTTATTATTGAAATGGATACGTTATCCAATAATCCGTTACTATTAAGGTTTGGAATGCCAACAGTTCAAAATTTAACATGTGCGAATATAGTGAATATTTTAGCAGTATTTTAATGTACAAATGTATAACGAAAAAATATTCGCAAAAAAAATTGAAAAATTGGATAATGAAATTTATAAAATATTTAATAAGAATTAAAAAATATATATATAAATAAATGGGAAAAAATAAAGCAATCCGCGGTATTCGGGAATGCGTGCGTATGTACGGCAACGTTCCGTGTGTTTTGAACGTTGGGGTTATTTGCCCTTGAGCGGGGCGACGGCGCATGCGGGGCGGGGCGCGCGGGTAGCCGGAGCCGTGGTGGGGATGCCCCGCCCCCGGCTCGCGATTGGCCGTCGGTTTTGGGCGGGCGCGGCGCGCGCGCTCGCCGCACCCGCATTACGGGGAGGTGCGCCGCGCCGCGCGGGTGTCTGCCGCCGCTACACCGCTCACGCTCCTCACTGACTCTCATGCGGCCCGGCCGCTGACCGCGAAACCTCCGACATCGCTGTCGACGCTACGGCTGACACGAGCCCGTCGACACTCACGTTGTACACGCACGGAATCAACAACGACGCCAAGCTGTACGCGCCGCGGGAAGACGACATGCTGACGATGGAGACGGACCTGAAGGGCGGCAGCCTTCACGGCAACATGGCGCCGCACCACGGTTTGCACCATTCGTACGGCTCACTAAGCGCTCTCGGCGGCATGATGGGCCTCCAGCAACATCAACACCAGTCCCTGCATGCGCCCCATCTCCACGCACCACCGCCGGCCGGACCTTCCCCTCCATCTCATATCGGTTCTCATCAATCGCACCAGACTCATCAGTCTCACCAGACTCACGCCCCCCCGCCCAACAACAACAACAATACCAACAAAAATCAGAACCTCGATCGCGTCAAGAGACCCATGAATGCGTTCATGGTGTGGTCTCGCGGTCAACGCAGGAAGATGGCCTCGGACAACCCCAAGATGCATAACTCGGAGATATCGAAGCGGCTCGGAGCCCAGTGGAAGGATCTGTCCGAGTCGGAAAAGCGGCCGTTCATCGACGAGGCCAAGCGCCTGCGCGCAGTGCACATGAAAGAGCATCCGGACTACAAATATCGTCCCCGCAGAAAAACCAAGACTTTAGCGAAAAAACAAGACAAATATCCTTTGGGTGTCGGAGTCGGTGTCGGAGGTTTGTTACAATCTTCAGAATCTAGAGCGCCTCCGACGCAGCCGCCGACGCCGTCGCGGGACATGTATCAAATGCCCAACGGTTACATGCCCAACGGATACATGATGCACGAACCGTCGGCGTACCAGCAGCAGCCAGGATACGGATATCCCAGGTACGACATGAGCCAGATGCAACACGGCTCGGTGAATTACATGAACTCCGGCTACGGAATGTACGGCGGAGCGGCGGCGCCCGGACAAGGCTCGCCCTACGTGCAGCAGCCGGGCTCTCCTTACGGGCCTCAGGGTTCACCGGGAGGCTACGCGTTGCAAGGATCGTGCCAGTCGCACAGTCCTAGTGGTTCGAGCGCCAAGTCGGAGCCTCTCTCGCCGGGCCCGCCGATGAAGAGGGAGTTCGCGACGGACGCTCACATGTTGCTGGGAATGAAGAGAGAATACGGAGCGGACGCAGCCGTAGGAATGAAAAGAGAATACGGCGGCGGCGGAGACGCAGGAGGCGGCATGAAGCGCGAATACGGCCAGCCAGACTTGAGCCACATAATAAACATGTACCACGTGCCAGAGCCGGACTCGCGAGCCCAGGTGACGCCATTGTACGCTCCGGAGCGAGCGTTACCGCTAATGTGAGACGCGGCTTTCCCCGCGCACGACATCGACATACCGCCGCTCTGAGCGCGCTGGTGCGTCGCGCGGGGACAATGTCGCCAAGAGATCGCGGCCGCGGTCTGGACGACCGCCGATGTCTACGAGACCGCCGTGCACCCTCGCCCCGAATCGGAGATCACGGCTCATCATCACGATCATGTCCCTTTCTATCTATCTTTGTACATATTAGTGAGTAAGTTGCAAATTTTCATTTACGGGATTTCTATATTACTTTTGATAACGTTACGTACGTATTGTATGATAAGGATTGTTTCTTGGCCTAAGCGCACTCGTTTTGTAATTAAATGAAATCTTTCACAAATTAGCGACTAGACGTTAAGTTTGCCGTTCGCGCGACCCTTTTCTTATTCGATCACGTAGATGTTCTTATATTTATGATAAAGTTGTCGAATTTATTAGAACGGATATTATTATGATTCACCTATGATTATTATTATTATTATTATTTTATTTTAATTATTATTGTTACACTAGTCGCACTGTGAACAACTTTAAATTAAATTTAACGCCATTTCGTTTTTCCGTATATTGCATTTGTGTGATGTCCTGTAAAATACAATATATATATATTGTTTTTATTCGATATATTATATTATATATGTGTTAACTAGGAGTTTCGATTTGATTTTGTACAAATATAATCGACGTGTCTAATATTATTCTATAATATGTATGTATGATAAACATCATTGAATTGAATTTCGCTAGTTTTTACGTGTGCGGTGTTGTTCATTGCGCGACGGTGCTGTATTATAATTTTCTTAGGCCATACGATAAGGACAGACGTTCTTGAATTACTTTTATTTCATTTTATTTTGTTTAATTATAGCGTTGTAAATATTTGTCAGTTAATGGTCCGCTCGCCGTTAAGTTTATGATTCTGTGAAAATGTCCTAATCCTGCTGTCGCTTGGCACCGACGGCCGGCGGGTCGGACCTATCTGGAATTTTTTTGTGATCATTGAAGAATAAGAGTTCTTCGAAATATTTCATCGGGAGACGTTCGACGGGTTCGATATTTTTTACTTCTCTTTTCACGCTGTGGCTGTGAAGCGCCCCGTAGAAGTATATGTTTTGACGGGAACTCTTTCTAAATTTTAAACGAGTGTATCTTTCTGTTTTCTATGATACGTTATTTTGTTGTTTTTAGTCGGTAAACCGTGAATAAGAACAAACTCGGATTGAATATAATTTAAATTATAACAAATTTACCTGCGAAAAAGGGCGAACGATTGACGAGATAGTGACTGAGAGATTGGTATATGTGAAAACCAAAAAATACGAACAAGTTGTAAATATTTATAGTATGTAATTAAATTTAGTTTATAAGAAACTATAAAAAATCGGTAAATAATTGCCGACGACTGTGACTATTGAAAAGACGCTACCGAAACTGTTAATTTGACATTCCAAAAAAAAAAATCTTCATTTATCTCATTATATTGTACAAAAAGTTCACCAACTTAAAAAATCAAAGACAAATTTCAATGTTTTTTTTCTATTATACAGTGAGTGTTAATAGTCAGTGGATAAAAATATATGAGATTTGAAGTTAATTGACATGTGTTTTTTGTTATCATTTTTGTGTTCCCTATATCCTGAAGACCTTTCGACGTTGGATTCATACAATTAATATGATCAGGTAAATAAATGATCATACATTATTAGCAAATAATCGTATATCATAATCAGTTAACGATAATTTGTTTTAACTAATTTGACAAAAAGTATATTTGTTTCTTTAAAAGTTATTGTATCAATTAAGTAAAATTAGACATTTTCCAATAATCGTTTGTATCTATCAATATAAGTTAATTGTTTATTCATGTTAATTTATAAAGAGAAATATCACAATGTATGTAATAATATTATATTAAACGCGAGATTTTCATAATATACACACGTTTTTTATAAAATACATTTAAAAATAATTGAATCTAATGACTTTTGACTGCTCAATTGCCCGTTTCTTTTTTATATAATATAATAAAATGTCTTTTATTATTGAAATTTCTAAGATGCAATTTCACGTAATCTTTACATTAAAAATCTTAAACAATAAAAGTAAACACTTCAAAATTCAACTTAATCATACATTTTTTAAAAGCTAAGAACTTAATTAGCATATGATCTCATGTTATTTATATTGTTTGTTTTTATAAATATAATTAAACCAAAATATAAATTATTATTGCTTTCACCCTATTTAAAACGATATCCCTACGTTCAAAGTGCCGAGAAGCCAACACAAATTCGCGAATATATATAATAATATAATATATGGCGAATGGGGGTTGAAAGATTCCACACTGTTTATAACACATTAATTTATTTCACCCTCTAAAATAATAGCAGCGGCTTGGGTGTTATGAAATCTGAAATATGTCTTTTCGTAGTGTGATTTAGCATGAATCGCTAATGAGGGGTGGAGTTCTTCTCTATACAATATATCCACATATAAAGTGACAATTCCTGTTTGTAGCAGTATCTTCCACAAATTAAATCGGTAAGTATGCAAATGTTTTATTCATAAGGTGCTTTTTGAGCAATCATCTGAATTATGAATTATCGATTGAGCGTGGGCGAATACGCACTGAAAAAGCGCTTTAAGAGACAGGTTATAATACGTAACGATACACGTTTATTTTTGTAAAATTAAAATTATTAGTGATTAAAATTTATACATGGCAAAAATTTCACATCAAAACGTTCGTTTTCATCAATATTATTATGCGTATAAACACAAACTATTATAATTAAGCGTGGATATATTAAATTATTTAAAAGGTTTTGTTCTCATCCATTTGTATAAATTATTGATTGTTATCGATTACAGGAATCTAGTCCTTTTTTTAATGACATAACGTCATCAAACGTTCCCCTATATTTTTTCATAGCGACATAAAATGCCACCAGGCTACAGTGACACTGATTTTATCACTTTATTACTAAAGAGCTTTGTAAATCATATTGTCTTATCGAACGGATGATCGTTTCCATGTTCCGATTACAATCGTAGATGAATGTAATGTGCGTGTAAAATATATTAAATATGCAATAAAAATATAATAATTTTTTTATAGTAAATTATTTTAACTAAATCATTTTATTTCTATTATATATTTTAAAAACGAACAATATTAGTATATATGAACAATATGACATATAATATTAATATTTTAGAACCAAATAGTTATTGATGTATTGCGTGTCGCTAAATGAAGTTGCAACGAAATCAACCCCCAAAATGCATTATGTATATTTGAGATAAAGCTAAAACCACTCACCACCGTTATGCCAGTTGTGATTTGAGTAATAAAAAAATATACGTCATCATGCTGTTGTAAGCATATGTCGTATGTCAAAATTCTTATACGGTCTAGTTAACAAGCGATGTCAACCAGAAGAACCAACGATATTACGATAATCTGACATATCATAAAAACGTCTTTTAAACGACTACTCTTTTGATATGGTGAGACGCGTGAAAATTTATAAAAGAACACGCTTCATATTTTTTCAATATGTCATGTTCATTCGAAAATTATTATTGGACTTGTAATAAGAACTAATTTCAGAATGCACTGATTGCGAAGTTTCAAATTCGATGTTGTATATTATGGCTATCGCATCATTCTTTTGTGCAGCACGTGCCACTTTGTTGACATTCTATTTTCGTAAAGTAATTATGTGATCTTTTCATTGTACTAATATCATGGTATCAAATTTACTGACAGGTGTTGATAGATTTCTTAAATATTCATTGGACTAAACATATACAATAAACTAAGTATAAAACAAAGGATATAAATACAAATCTTGATAATGACTTTGTTTAGTCATTGCATTGAATACTTTATTATCTATTCGCATTATTGTTAATTTCAATTATGACATAATAAAAGGAAGTAAAATTGATTTGAATCATATAAATAAAACATTTCTATCAACTCAATTATATATTTTGAGCAAAAGAAAAAAAATCGGATTGTATTGGCAATCCATTTTAGATTTTGTATGAAATCGAACAGACTGCAACAGAATAAGATAAGATTTTCTCGGAACCTAACGTCGGCGTAATAAACAAGTGAAATGTGCCGTTTTTCCGTGTCGATGATGGCGTGAAATTGGATCTCCAGAAAAAGCACCAGCGCCGACGCTTCAAAGCTCGACTCGCCCAATAAATGTTTAATTGCCAGATACTTATCGATTTCATGTTGCGTATTGTTCTACTCCATTGTGGTTTTTTTCCGAACGCGGCTACCGGTTTTCCGGGTGATCCAAAAAGTGGCTTTCAAATATTCAATTTGCTTTCGAGTGCCCTTTGAAAAAAAAAACAAACGTTACTTTTTCGTTTCGTAGTGCTTTTTTGAAATCATGTCACATAAATTGTAACGAGACTGAAAATTCAAATTATTTTTAACGATGTAAAAATCAGACAAAATATTTTTATATTATAACGATTCAAATCAAATATTGCTCTAATTAGCTTGACGTTAGTGAACTTCAAACAATCGTTTGTATGTTTGTACACAATTCAAAGTCTGAAAAGTTTTCTAGTGTCATATATTTTACATAATGTTACATGTTTGAGAATCGACGTGAGTAATAAACGTCTTTGATATTTGTTTCTTGGCGTTGCAGTGTAAATGTTGTGTTTAGTGCTTAGAGTCGTTAAAGAACAAAAGCCGCCGTAAAAAGTTTGATTTCAAAAAGCAATCAACATTCTCCGCTTGCATTTGAAAAAAAGCGTTTTTATTGCGAGCAAACCGTTTTATAATATTGTTATATTATGCAATAAACATGGACGATGATTTTTTATGAAAAATATATATTTTGTATAAAATAATTTAGTATCTATGTTGACCTAGACCTGAATAGTCAAGCATATCAAAAAAACCTGTAACGTTCCGTTATTCGATTCGTTAGATTGTTGTAGGTTAGTTATCGAAATTTCCTATCGATTTTCGATTAAAATATGCATATTTAATTTGTAGTTTGGATAGTGTATTTTTAATCCGACAAAACTCTTTCGAATGCTTCTTATCTCATTTTTATTTCTCATCTACTTTAGCAATTTCCAAAGAAACAATGTTTCAATGCTGAATGTTAATTTATTCGAAAAACATAAAGAGTTTTGCATCTTGTTTTATTTCCAAATTAGCGACTGTAGATTGTATTCAATCAATGTTTACATTTACTATTGGATACTTTTAAAGTTTTATAATTTATTGCAAACAAATATTTTGATTACATTATTTCTTTTTTTTTTTGCAAAATATTATGTAAATGAGAAATATTGATTCTGTACCAATTTTGAGTATGTATAGCTCATCTAGAAGTAATTAACAGCTAAATTCAAGTGACAATAAGAATAGAGGTGAGTATATAATATTATAAATATGTACTGCGTAAAAAATATCACTCATCAACGTACCGAATCATAAATCATTCATTTCAATAAGTTTTTTTCACAATCAATTTCATAACGCTTGCCTTCAATTAGAGATTCTTCATACCCATTATGAAATTGCGATATAACAAAATTCTCGGTGATTTTTATTTTTACTTTCCCTGAATTTTTACGATTAGAATTGAACCTAAAATACTTTCTTATTAAAAGTTCATAAACATAAAATTATAAACCAACAAGTATTTGTCATTTTAAGAAATTGTAGTTTTGTATATATTTAAATTTCTAATGTGGAATTGACCTCCGCTCCGCAAAGGAAAGATTTAAAATTGAATATATAATTCGAATGGTTTATTTTGCTTAGGAAAATCCCAAAATGTTTATATAAAAAATAAAAATATTTTATTTTTAATTTTCGGTGTCAGATTATGATAAGTCACAAAAAATCACATCATTCCTTTTTTATGGTATAACAATTTGATTTACTATGGATTGCTTAAGTTGCACCTCTAATAATCAGCACTCTTTATACATAAATCTCTCGGGCGGTTTACTAAAAATTTATCGTAATTTTATTTATTTCCATTTTGAAATGAAAATCTGTTACGAACACCCATGAATAATTCATTTGGTCAATTTGTCGTTAGTGAATAATTTGTTGCCGATTTTAGTAATAGTTCTTTTCGTTTAAATTTTACACGACCACTGCGTACACGGGGACGTTGAGAAATGTTGATATTTTCATTCTCGGGTATTTATTGAATATTATACAGGGATGCATTATTCAGCATGTCAAAAAAGTCGTGTCTCGTCACGGGGGGGCCCCCACAATACGAGACAATATTTGAAATGAGAGAAAAACAGATATTTTTGGCCGATATCAAATCAAGAAGAATTTATCACGATGTCGCGCGCAAGTAACACGGATGCTCGAAACATAACATCAATTATGTCATTATCATCGCTGAGATTATCGAGGATTCCATATGGACAAAGACTATCTGATCGAATGCTGTTTGGCTACCGTTACCCATAAAATCCTTGTGATGTGAATATATAAATAACGACAAAAAAGTAATGAGTAGATATATACATTTACTGCCAAATATAAGATATCATAATAGTACGTGAATATTTCGCCATTTCATTAATTCTACAATCAATTCTATCGATATATTAAATAATACATTAACTCTTGGTAAAATTGTTCCAATTTTGTACAAATATAATGCTTGCGTTTTGTTCAAATGAAATTTTAATTTTTTTGGCTTTTTTTTGCTTAGGAAACTAACGGTAAATGTTTACAGCTGTTCTAGAATAGTATACCTGGATATGTAGTTATTCATAATAACAAGAATTTTTCTAGGTATATACTCAGGTACTCGCAAGAAGCTATTTGTACACAATCGCAAACTAAATCAGAAATTTTGTGTTCACTTTAGTTGTTTCTTGTATAAACTATCAAACGAATATTTTCATGAGAATAATTCTTCGAATATTACAACCAAAGAAAATCATCAGCTTTCGATATTAGAATTACTAATAATATAAATCGGGTGTATTCTTCATTATCTATAAACCTAGTCACCAAGTCATCATAGCACGAACCCGAGCCTCTAAAATTATCGCTTTCGCCCGCCCGTTTTTTAAGATCTTTTATCTGCACGGGGTCATGGTTCAAATCCATACGCAGCTCAAGTCGCTTCAATTTCAATATTCAAATTGGCCACGGCCGGATGTCACCATAAATAAGATGTCACCGTGGCGTCAGGAATGTCTGGTGTCTTCTCTCGGGGCGAGGCTAGTATAAATTATCAATAATCACGCGAAAGACAACGCACGCTTTAATTTTTATGGCTGCCGTTTTATTGTCGTCGTCTCGGGAGTTCTTCGGATTTTTTTCGTCGACGACTGTCGAATGAATTTAAAAAAATACGCTGTGGAACATGCAGATAAGGATATAATCGTAAACGGTGGTGGGAGCAAGAAAAACCGGTGAAATTTCGATATTTTTTTTTTACTGCGGCGCTGTTAACATTATTGATGGATATATTAAACGGCGCCAAGCTATCCTAATTTAATATGGAATATATTATTTTTTAATGATTTGACCGCATTCTTGTGTTTTGTTTTTGCACATATAACAATTTCAATCGAAAATTATGCTTCATAAAAATACCAAAATATCAGTTTTGAAAATTGCAAGAATTTAAAAACTTTTTTGCATCACACCTTTGTTATTTATTGAGGATACATGATCAAATATAATATTTGAAAAAATGTTTAGCATTCTTGTATGCCTGACATGTTAATGTTAGAAAATTTTCTTATAAATATTAATACGATAATAATTCGAAAAAAAATCAATTTCAGTTTGTCATTCCAACGTCTTACACAATTATTAGTTTCAATAATGTATGGTCACTTAAATCAAAAACGTTGACACATTTTTATTGCTAAAAAGGAAAACGAGTTTGATACGGACCGAATTAAATGCTTGCGTAACACTTTTCATACTATGACGTAAATTTTAAACGGTCTGTACTTGTTCATGAACGTAACACAAGTCGTCGAAGAAGATCCCGGATGATGTCCAGATGTAATTTCAGAAGGTAGATCAGGTCGAATTACTATAGTTGAAAACAGGATGCCCGCATTAAAGTTCACTTTCCCTCGATTTCGTTAGATACTCCAAATCTAAAATATTGTACATATTTGACGTGTTTATGTATTAACACATAAGCGCCCACGCAATATAATCGAAATTTTGAATATATTTGGATGGTCATAAACGAAATTATCACATAAAATCATTTTATTTTCTCGGCAGCGTGTGAAAAAATCACAAAAGAATGAAACAAAATATCACAAGATTACATTCATCATTTATTTTGTTATTAAATAGCACGTGGCAGAAAACATGGTAAGTCCAAGACACATAAATATGTATTACTTATTTATGCATAAGTAACATTATCTTGAATATTTAATGTGCACATTGGTGGTGGAATAATTCATACCTTTCTCGTATAAGTTTGGATTTCTAGAAATTATGTATAGTTCAACAAAGACACTGTTTATAATATTTATATATAATTTTCATTTTCTGAAATTTTAATCAATCAAAAAAGTTTGATTTCACAATAAAATGTACAAACGCTAAAAGCATTCATTAGAATTATTATTGAATTTGATTAGTTATTAATATAACAAGATGCAACAATAATGCATAATAATGAATTAGTTATTGACTTTTTTTTGGATTATAATAATTGAATAATACAGAAACTATAATATTTTGCAAAAATTTCAATAAATCCATATTTTTACATTACGTGACCTCAACAATCCACAAGTCTATATCGGTGGCCTCCGACCACCTAACACTAGCACAACTATCAAAACTCGATATCCCCAATCCAGCATATACATTTCGGATTTACGTTATGGTCGTTAACGATTTACTACATACGATCTTGTCTCGTCTGTGAAAACTGAATGAAACCGGTTAAAGCACACTCGCTTAATTTTGTCGCACGAGCTCGAGCACACGGGACACCAAACACGTCACGCCCCGAAGAAGAGCCCAGGATCTTGCTGGTTGCCACCGAAACACATCTGATCCTCGACCGGTTCCCCATTGTGATATATTGCTTTACCGTAATCGACACCGCCACCATCAAGCTTGCCGATACGCTCACTTTTCATGGCTCGAATGCTCTTTAATCCAGGCGAGTTCCTAGAGCTGTACCAAATATGTTCTGTTTAGTGATTGAAAGCTCCATGTGCGAAGATTGTTCAATGTCTCTTATGGGATTTTAGTTTATTTGTTATTTATATGTGAAAAGCCTTTTGAGTGTTTTTCGTAATTGTGATGGTTGCTTGATTACCTGCATCAAGAATTATGGCAGATAGCGCACCGCAGGGAACGCGGCGAGGACATGCAGGCTTTCGCGCAGGCTGGTTTTCGGTCGTGGTGGAGCGAAGGCGCTGGCGGACGCGGGCAGCTTCATGCGCAGCAACGCGATGATGATGCCGGCAAAACTAACCGCATTGATGACGAAGCACCAGGCTTCCGAGACATACAGCAACAGCACGCCAGCGAGCGCCGGACCGATCATTCGACCGGCGTTGAACACCATGGCAGAGAGCGCGATAGCGCTCGGCAGGAGTTGGCGATCTTCGACAATGTCCTTGAAAAGCGATTGACGCACCGGCATCTCGAACCCGCGCTTGCGGCGCTGGAACACGTCGGCCGGCAACCGGTCGCGGAAGGCTGACCGTAGGATGCGCTTGCCCTCAGCTCCGAGACCTTTGCGCGCGAGCTTCATGTCGCCCGGCAACGCGAACGCCCACTCGACGACGCGCTGGTCGAGAAGATCGACGACGACGCGGTGCTGCTGCCCTCGGGCTGCGTGTGCTGCGAGGTGCAGGGCGACCTGGTCACCGCCCTGTTGAAGCTGCACCAGGACGTTCTCGAAGACCGCATCCCGGATATTACGCGCGTGGTGCTGGAGACCACCGGCCTCGCCGATCCCGGTCCGATCGCCCGCGCGCTGCTGTCCACGCCGACGGCGTCGGTGCTCGCGACGACTGCAACTGCCAACCAACGTGTCACCGCCGACGTGGAGGCCCAGCTCGGCGAGCGCACCGTCACGTTCCGCGGCACGCTTGCGCGCACCTCACTTCGTCTCTCGGTGGTGCCGGGCCTCTCGCCGCTCGAGCGCTACGCATGGGTGGCCGACGCGCTCGACGCCGCGAACCGCGCCCTGCAGATCCGGCCAGATTTCGCCTTCGCCTTCAACAGAAAAATGCTCTATCTGCTCAAAGTACCTTGAAGCATGCAACTGCCCTAAATGCAAATACTGTGCAAGACCAATACAAGATTGTAAATGCGAAAAATGCAAATGGTGTAAAAATGTTAGGCAAGAATGCAAGTGTTTCTCGTGCAAACACTGTGGAGTTGCTATGCAAAGTTGTGTTTGCGAAAAATGTCCGCAATGTAAAAACTACCTTCAAGAGTGCAAATGCAAGAGATGCCAAGTTTGCTATGCTCTTTTAAAAGACTGTAAGTGTGCTAAATGCCCGCTGTGTGGAACAGCTGTTCCATGCAGCTGCATAAAATGCAAACTTTGCGGACAACTCGCCAACTCCTGCACACATGCTAAATGCCCTATGTGCGAAGCACCTATGACTTCCTGTGTTTGTAAAAAACAGAAACGCCCCCGATTTTCTTGATGAAGAAGAGCTTGCAAAAACTCCTGCAACAACAGAAAACAACAAGTCCGATTTTAACGACCCCGTTGTTCTCACAAATGAACGTAAGATACAAGAAGAACAACGCCAAAAAGAACTAGCAGAATGGCACAACGCCATTGACGCTATCAAACAAAACAAACGTTCTCCCTTTGAGCTTAACGAGGTAGAAAAAAGAGTCT